>JAWPHD010007586.1:0-126975 GCA_037043455.1 Cyrtodaria siliqua
TTTTACAGGACCCGGTCAGTACCATCTCATTTAAAGGGACTTGAGGCGATCTGTAAGAAAAATGCCTATCCATGAATGAGTGAACTATACACGTTCAAGAACCTACTTGAAGGCTAGTTCAAGAACAGTTCTTCAAGTTTATAGTACTATATTGGAAGATTTTTGCTTTAAATACATGTGTGATTTTGATTTTCCTTGATCAAATGCAGTCTTCGAATTAACCTACTAGCCCGAAGCCCGGGGCTAGTAAATTGTCAATCAGGCTAGTGAATTTTTTTAAATTGATGTAGTCAGGTTAAAGGAAAATGTACGGGTTTTCATTGAGTATATAAGAATTCGGGCTAGTGACACAAACATTTTAATTCAAAGAATGAAATGGTACTAATATTTAAGCGATGTGCACACACTAGGCAAAATGATCAAGTTTAAAGATAAAGGCTGTAAAATAATAATGTTAGGTTGTCATCTATCAATCATAGGTCCATACTTTGTAACCTAGTACATTTTTAAATCCTTCTGTCAGTTTTCACCACACAGTTATTCATCAACTCTAGGATTGGGTATTTCCATTTTAACCATTGATGGGTCTGAAAATCTTCAAAAATACATCATCTCCATAATGGCACTCTCAAGGTGTGCCTAAAATAGTTCCTTGGTTGTGTAAATAGAGGATCTTACATGAGTACTCATTCATTATTGAATCTTTCAAAAGAGTTGGCAAAATGATATAATGCGAGGCTCTTGCCGAGCATGGCAAAATGATATAAAGCGAGGCTCTTGCCGAGCATTATATCATTTCTGCCAATGAGTTTAATAAATTCAATAATGAATGAGAACGAATGTTAGATTCTATTTATCACATAACTCACATATCAACTTTTATTGCATTTTGCCTTGTCGCTTTAACACGCAAAACCGACATAAACCGTGGGAACTGGATCATATTCATTATCGATTTTTTTGACAGCGCGTACTGTGCTTATTTGCATAGTTATATAACTAGTTATATATCGAAAATATAGAATGGTGTTATTCCACTCCCACATCGTAAGTTATGTGACAATAAGACATAGTACAGTAGTACATACAAATTGGTATCAGTAACATTTTAATCATGTTAACTGATGAACCAAAGGTTCTTGGAAAAGTCATGTTTATCTGAGATCAAGACCCACTAGTTCAAGAACTGAATGGTTCTAGTAGGTTCAAGAACTTGCTTATAGATTAATTCAGTTTGGTTCTTGAACCACAAATAAGTTCACAAACTACAGATTCATGAAAAGTTCTAGAACTATACAAGTTCATGAACCCAAGTCATGAACCCAAGTACATGAACTATACAAGTTCAAAAACCAACTTCTTGAAATAGGCTAGTTCAAGAACAGTTCTTCAAGTTGTAGAACAGTTCTAGAACTGTCAGAGTGTTAGTTCATCAACATTTTTTGGGGGGAAATGCTAGTAAAACCATCATCATGTGTTTCAGTTGCATATTTAATGTACATATTCACTATTAACTGGGCGCCATAACAGAATCGCTTTAAATATTGTTAATAAAATAGTTTGGTCAGGAAAATTTGATGACTCGGCTAGTATTTTGGTGCATAAATCATTAATATTAATTCATATGATGCCTTAAGGCTATAGTAAATTCTTGTTTTATAATCATGATAAATATACTACACTTTTACTTCATAGTATGCACAACTGCTAGCAATACAAACACAGTATGAATTACAATAATAAATTATAATTGAGGATTTAACAACACAATTTCACCGAATCGAATCTCACGTTTTCCAATTAATATTTCATATAAAACTGAAGCCAGTGCCCACAGAAAATGTATTTGACAGGACGGCCCTGAATTAATATTGACAGGCCCTGAATTAATTAGGCTAGGGTCTATCCTATTTCGTGAGCACTGAAAGCACAATATAAGGATTTTCTCTTGTGTTTTTATTGGCAGTATTACTCTTCCCGATCACCTCCATTTTCATTAAGCGTGTTAAGTATAAATCTGCAGCGCCTATCATTCAATAAAATTAGTCCCAAGTGTTCAATTATTCAACTGCCACTATCTGCCTGCATCTACAACTATGGATTATTATAATCAAACTCATCCAACTCACAATCACAAGGGGAGTAAATGAATGGAGATTACAATTCAGGAAGATTTAATTCTGGATATATAATGAACAGGAACCTACATGTATATATTAAGTAAGCTCTAGCACCTGCTGCAGTATCAGTTTACACTTGTTCAATTTATTCACATAGATCTATGCCGTCCTAAGCAACTGTATTTATTTAAAAGGACACAAGGCAATCTTGATTTTTGTAAAAATTGCAATGTCCCGTTAGTTTTTCTACATAAATTGCATTTGTTCAGTCAATAATATTAAAGGGACACATGGCAATCTTGATTTTTTTCAAAACTAGCGGCGTCCCGTTAGTTTTTCTACATACATTGCATTTGTTCAATCATTAATGTTAACTATAAGAATTGTATTAAGCCATTTGTTTTTGCATATTATTATTTTTCTATATTATTGCACCAGTAATATATTAAAAATTATAGTATAATAAGACGAAATAGTGAATACTTAAAAATTGGTTTTTTCTAAATGTAACCAGGGTAAAAGTAAAGATGATTCTGGATATATAAATCGAGACACCCTTTTGAAATACTTCAAGATTGCCGTGTGTCCCTTTAATAATAAGAATAGTATAAAGCAAATTATTTTTTCCTATTTTTTTATGTTGATAATAAACATGTACTTCATCAATAATATATATTCAAACCTATGGTAGAATTACGAAGAAAAACTGACAACTCAAAATCGTATGTTAATATATATGCAAGCAGGTTTAAAGATGAATGGCCACACTTTTTGCAGTATTATCAATTAACAAATTTAACTCTTAAACATCATATGAACGTTTCTTGATAGTCCCAGAGAGAAACATATATTTAAAACAGCTATTAATTTGTATGTAAAAATAAGTATTAATATAAATTTGCATGACATAGATACTACTTTTACCCCAATGTGACTCACTGCAAAGGGAAATGAGATAAATCTGAATTATCAGGGGCACAGACTAACTCTATTTAGCTAGGAGCCAACAAAATATTATTTTATTTTACCACTCTGGTGCATAATTTATGAACAATTACATGCATTTACTCCGTGTTTATTGAATATCATAAACAACATTACTGACCATTACAAGTCCAAGTTATCGATTTAATTATAAATAGTATTGTTAATGAGTTTTGTTATAAATGATCACAACTAGAATATGTAAACTATTGTAATAAAAGATTAAAAAAGATTAGCTATTATTAGATTAATGTTTTATTTTGTTATAAATATTTTATGTTGACATACAGTTTTAAAATTAATGTACGAGACCTTTTTTATCAACATGATTCCCTGCCATATAATTATTATTGATGATTTCTAAAAGCACCGCATTTTATTAAATCAAAAGCGCCGCATTTTAGAATATCCAAAAAACGGAAGTGAAACCTAATTATTTCCCCTTCAAATTATAACACGAATTTATGATCATGTGTAAAATAAACACTACCATGTCTGTTTTAATGTTGATTTTACACCAGCAAATGTTACTTGTACTCTTGCACATCTTATTTTACATTGACATTCGAAGCTCAGAGTATCGTAACATGCAGTTTTGTGGGAAACCGTACATTGCAACATCTCAAACATTGTCTCGTTTCCTCAGTGGAAAAATAAAAACAAACGTTTGTTTCGTTATTATTTTGTTAAGGGTTTGTCTATTTCGGCCTACAGTATGTAGTTCACGGGACCAAAGCAAAATTTGCGGGGTAAAATCCTCTAACTTAAATGTTTGTGTTGAATGATTACCCTTTTTCCGTTTTTTGGATTTAATATTTTTGGTCGCCACATGGGCGCGTGAAAGTCAAATTTTGGTCGCCCAGACCATTTTTTACTCGCCAATGGCGACTGGGCGACCGCTAATTTGTGCCCCTGATTATAAAGCTGCACAACTGTTGCCAGATAATTGATAAATACATTTACCTGTGGATGTAAATGTGGATTAATTTATCTGTTCAAAGTTTTCTATGTCATCAAATAAACTTGTATTCTCTCTTTTCACAGATGTAGCAATGTGTGAATTGTAAATATATATTGATTTGTATTGATTTCGATTTAAATAAACATAAACATGTTCATGAAACAAAACATGGCCTGAAAACTTTAAAGTCAAAATAATACTGATTTAATTGTCATGTGTCCCTTTTTAAAAGTTAAACTTCAATTCATGTCACATATATATATATCATATATATATATATATATATATATATATTATATATAAGGGTGAGAAAATACATACATCTACAAAATACCTTTCAAAAAGCACTGGATCCCCGAGGGGATACGAAAATGTTGGAATAAATTAATAGATGGGGAAAAAAACATTTATACAGTGCTATAGTTTACAAAAACTCAAGCGCTTTCGGCTAACGCCTTCATCAGGAGTACACAAACACGAAAATAACAAATACAAAACAAAAAACACTAAAATACACGGCAGTTTAAACAAAACTCTTTGAGAAACAACTTATCGTTTGGCAGTGTTGCAAAGAAAACAGTTCCTGCAACACTGCCAAACGATAAGTTGTTTCTCAAAGAGTTTTGTTTAAACTGCCGTGTATTTTAGTGTTTTTTGTTTTGTATTTGTTATTTTCGTGTTTGTGTACTCCTGATGAAGGCGTTAGCCGAAAGCGCTTGAGTTTTTGTAAACTATAGCACTGTATAAATGTTATTTTCCCCATCTATATATTATATATATACGGTATATATATGCTCCTAAGCCACTGTAATGGAAGTCTATTGAACCAGTTGAAGATTATTTCCAAATTGTGATGGTTACAGACTTACAGTAACATCAAAGAACATGAAAAGAAGATTGTCTCCACACTGTCCTGGCTATAGTTACATCAAAGAACAGACTCAGTCGTTAAACTGTGTCCAGAATCTTGTCTTACAGTGGCACCAAATTGTTTGAAAACAGATAAAATTATTATTCTTTATATTAGTATTAAACAGCAACCGAGATAAAGTGCCACTACTTTCTTTTCTTTGTAAATATGCGATAAGTTTGATACTCTGAATCTTGTGATGACATGAAACCACAACAGGTAACTTTTGCTGTGTTGATGATGTGTTGTGGGAACTTCTACAATGTCAGAATCTTGTGGTGGGAACAATCTCCAATGTCAGGCCTGAATGTTGTGATGACATGTGGTGGGAATTTCCACAATGTTAGGCCTGAATCTTATGATAGCAACATGTGATGGAAACTTCCACTGTAATGCCAGGCCTGAATCTCGTCACATCATCATGGCAACACGTGGTGGGAACGTCCACAATGCCAAGTATGAATATTTATTTTTAAATTTCGACCACCAATGGTAATCCATTTATTCACCCCGTAATAGGTATGTGAGGGTAGGGGTGGGCCACCCATCAACAAACTTGGTCTGAATCTTGTGATGGCTACATGTTGATGGGAACTCAGTACAACAATGTTCGGCCTGCAACTTGTGACGTCAACATGTGGTGGGAACTTCCACTGTAATGTCAGGCCTAAATCTTGTGATGACAACAATGCCATGTTGATGGGAACTACAATAATGTCAGGCCTGCATCTTCTGATGACAACATGTTGATGGGAACTACAATAATGTCAAACCTGAAGCTTGTAACTGTTTGTATGGCCACACTATCAGTATAGTAAATGTTTTAATAATGAAAGTGCTTTTATCACTTCTTTTCCTTAAAATTAAGTTAGAATGTTAAAAGTTAGTTGTACTTAATAAACTCAGATCAATATAATATACATATTACTAGTTAATTGGAATAAATTAAAATATTATTCAACATGGTCTGTGATACATGTACATAAAGTTACTCTCGTGCCATAAAAATGTAACCTATATGAGTGACAAAATTAGTCCTCAACACAATCCGAGACGTCTTAAACATAGACCAAGAGGTCTGCTCTTAGAAAGGTCATCAATTACGCAGATGCATTATCGTATTTAATGATATATAATAATATACACATACATGTACATCAAACAGTATACATAACAATTATATATATATATAGACTACATTTATGATCAGGAAATGGATTCATGTAAAACACCTACAAAAAAAGCATCATGGTGCATACAACCTCTGAATCAGCAAAAATTATAAAAAATAAAATAATAACAAAAATACTTACACTACTAAGTAAACATTTTTCATCGAGGATTGCTCCATCCTTCTGCATACAAGTACTTTCGACGCTGCTGTTTACTATCCATTTTATTGAATGTTTCTCAAAATAATGTCCCAAGTCGGTTTGTGATATTGAAGTTCCATTCCCGATAGTTTTTATTAACTCTGATAAATAAACCTTTTGTACATCGTCCAATTTATACAACTTTGCGCTTGCAAAATCAGTGAAAATAAAAAAAAGTAAAATTGTTACAAAGTTTGCTAAAACTTTATTACCCTTAGGAACCATTGTTAAAGTGATATATTGGTAATAACTAATTGTTTAATAATGTGGCCACAAGTGTCCAGTTGTGCCAATAGGTCCCCCAATTAATTGTACTGTGTCATCAGATAATTAACCTGTCAAAACTGACAGCTGAGTTGATTCGGCTGGGAGGCAGTGGTTAAAAGTACAAACGCTGGTCCCTGACTGGAAAAATGTTTAACTGTACCGACATGAACCCTAACTAACGTTCACACATTTGTCAATTCACCAGGTAGAATGTGTTAATTGGTCACTATACAAACCAAAACAATGAAGGGCGTGCAGTGTGGCCGTGCAGAGTTACGTGCTGTTTGTCACGTAAAACAGACTGAATATGGTTACAGATTATTGACTCAATGATACGTTTCTAACGAAGAAAATACTGTTGCACAGTCTATTCTCGCGACATAGCGACATGCTTTATTTTTCTCATTTCAAAATAAACAGCACATTTTAAGAAATGTATCGAATACAACACATTCAATTTACAATAGCATCTCATGATAATATTTGTTTTTACTTAAAATGGTATTTTTATTTTAAGGTAGGAAACCACTATTTATAATTATTTCCGGGTTGGGGTAAACAGCGAAAAGGAATGGTTAAGCGAAAAGAAGCGAAAAGGAATTCCCGCGAGCGAAAAGGAATGTGTTTAGTAAATGTATGTCTGAATTTAGTTGTTTAGTGGCAGAATTATTATATTTTTGATTAACTAAACATGATATAAATATATCAGTATACTGTATTAAACGCAATTATGAAAATTAAGATGCAATTAAGAAAGAGGTACTCGGGAACAAAAAGGAAATCCAGCGAGCGAAAAGGAAACTACTATGCATGTCTTAATTTTTGTTATGTTCCTAATAACAGAATTTGTTCAAACTTCCTTGGCACTTATTTGAACATATATTGTCTAATTAAATTTATAGGTCACCATGCATATTGAGATTTAATATTGGTTTTTGGAACCGTACCATTATGCTTAATTTTTTTAATTTTGTTGGAATTTTTACAAAATGCTATATTTTCCTATTTTATGTATCTAATAATAGGCCTTTATTTAAATAAAGACAATAAAAAATAATAAAATAAAAATAAAAAAAAAATATAAAAGAATACAACTAGAAATCAAAAGCAACATTCCTGTAAATTTGTAGGAAAATCTATCCAATAGTTTTAGATTTTTGTACACAGATGGAGTCACGTGAAAATCACCAAGGTTGTAGGTTTTGTCCAGGCCTTATACGGTGCCACCATCTTTGCAGCAAAACCGTATAATATCCCTTAGGCCAAAAAAAAATACCTGTGTTTCTGGTTACCCGACCGTCCCTCATTTTTGGCGCCGACCCTACAGTTTTTTTCAAAAAAGAAAAAGTTTGAAAAAGCTGGGTACGAAACGATAGTGTATGAAAATATTGAGTACGAAACATGCGCTAAAACATGGCCGCCTCCATGGTGCACTGCGCGTCCGTTTTGGCTATTAGTATTGAGGTTACATTGCACCATTGCGTTTGTGCTTCCGTGGTGTATAGTCAAATAGTGCCAAATAAAAAACGATTCCCTGCCTTACTAGTGATACAAAATGCATACTTTTGATTGCTTTTTGTTATTATTACCTATAATTCAGCCAAATGATGTATTGTGAACATTGATTAGTGTTTGTTTGAGATATTTAATTATAATTGACATAGACAGTAAAGCGAAAGTAGAAATTGGGTAAATCTATCTGTGACGTGTCAAAATAGAACGTGACGTCATTCAACAGATTGGCTTGTTCTTACATGATACATGACCCCCTGTTTTTATTGCATTTTTATATTGGCGGACGCTCGATCGTTCGATTGATATGTGTTTTAAAATTTTCTACGGAGAAAAATGCGCATTTTTTATCTCTTGATATACATTCGTCCTATATAAAACAAAGAAGTAAAATCAATGGTGCAATGTAACCTTGAAAAATGTAGCCTCGGTCACCCGGCCCGCTTATGATTTCTTCGTTACGCTATGCAACACGAATCCAGAACTAGGGCCTGGGGAATATAGGACGTTTAAAATCGCCCTAACGTTCTGGGCGATTTTAGCGAGATTTTTAGAGATTCAACGAGACCTTCAAAAAACATATTTGTAGGCCCTAAGGTAATTTTAAAATATTGTCTTATTTTTAACTTATGAGAAGCAGCAAGTGACGTTAAAAAGTTTAACTGATGCATCAAAAATTGACCTTGTACGTTTATTTACAACATGACGTCACGCAAACGTCGACTTTATGCGCGTGAAATAAAACACGCAATTAAATTGTGCTAATCGCTAGTGAGCGCTTTAAGCATGATACGGTCTAGCTGGCCAAGACTATGGAAAATGCAGCCATGGGACAGAGCAGAAGTTATGAAAAACATTAATCATGACATGCTGCCATCAGATTTGTTCTTCCAATACCACCCAGCCTCAGGAAAATTATAAAATTCGATCGTATGTAAACTCGTAATGGCAGAAAATATGTGTTTTCAATTTATTTTATTCAAAACAAACAAGTTAAGAAGATATTATGAGGTTGTTTACCTTCTGTCCTTGCAAAATCACTACAAAATTTGGGTAGGTAGGTCGGTAAATATATATATTTTTTTTTTTTGCCCATGCCCATGTGGTTTGGACGATGTTAAAATCAATAACTTGACAAAGTTAAAGATACCTTTTTAAATCAATTACTTGACAAAGTTAAAGATACCTTTAACATCGTCCAAACCACATGGGCAAAAAAAAAAAAAAAAAAAAAACATATTTCCCGACCTACCTACCCTAATTTTTTCAGCTGAGTAACAAAAAACACAGGTATTTTTTTTCTGGCCTTATTTGTTGTTCCGTGTAAATGATGACACTGGGAGGCATACACTTATGGTGCTGTACAGCTCTCACAAAGTCATGCTCTTGCACCATGTTCTCCACGGATAGTAGATGATCTGCAGCGTTGTTTCGAGAAAGGGAAGACGTTCTCGCCTTTTTGTCTTCATTATACTTGAAGTTTCTTATTTGATCAATGTTTCTTTGTTTTTCAAAATCATCCTTTGTTCTGTTATTAAATTGCCTTTCAACTTCCTTAAGAGGCAGATTCTTTACTATTTGTTTGATTTCAGTCCTCACCGACTTCTTTGTCTTAATAAAATGTTCATTGCTTGAAGGTTTCTTTACATTTCAATGAAACTGTCTCTCGGGAAATACACCAATGACATTATGTACTCTACAATGGCAACATCAGTGGGTAGTGTTTCCATTGAAGACGGAACCACGTCACTTTCTTTTTAAATTGACTGGGACCCAGCGGAGAGGCTTTAAGTGTTGTGTATAATCTGTGAACTTCTAGTATTTCTCCTTCTGACGGTTGCGGTTGAATTGGTACAAATGTTCGTTTTCTATTTGACATTATTTCTGTACAGAATATACCGTCCTTTTTCACAATTTACATACTATGTTTTTTTTTACTTATTTACTTATGTCATGATGTGTACTATAGTCCATTTGCATCATTTTTAATTCATTCAGATTTTGTACTTTTTAGATAACTTAAAATACGAATTTCAAATTTGGAATTCAAAAGTCGGGAAATCGGAAGTGAACTAAAATTAGCAAAATTGACAATATGGTAGATGTTAGATACGTTTAGCCGTTTTTACAGGCATTTGGAACGTATAATTTTACTTGAGGACTGTGTTAAAGTTGTGTCAGGGTAGATGTGGGCTACGTTCAGCTGTTTTTACAGGCATTAGGAGCGAATTTATTTAGGTAAGGATTATGTTTACATCAGCATATTCAGTCATATTACCTGATTAAGTCTCCCAGAGCCCATTAAGAAATCAAAGGAACCGTCGTCATTACTACGGCATCGCAGGCAGATATATTCCACTGGCGTCTTTTCCCACTCACGGAGCTCTTTTAGGTCGAGGGACTGACATTGGTTGTGTGACCAAGACTTGCATGTCTGTAGAGGTAGAAAAACAACTTAATTAGACAGGTACGTAATACCGACAAACAAGTATATGAATTAAATAACAAATTGAAACACATAAGCGTTTTACACAGTTAGTCGTGAAATGGTCACATATGCTTTCTTGCGCTAATTAATATAAAAGTATGGTATATGACAAATAGCTATAAATTAGTCTTCACCAAGACGCTCACACTTACAGGCGGTACGGTGTTTTTACAACTGATGACATTACATTACATTGAAAATACAACACCAAACATACAATCAACATGTGCCACGTACTAATCCTATCAAATATAATGTTCTCAATGGCTGATGTTTTTACAACTGATTAAATAACAATTCATTTTAGGACACATTTTTTAAACAAGCTGTGATGTATACAACTACCGTTCTTCCAAATATACGAGGAAATTCACAATTATACTAGTACTTAGAAAAAGCTAATTGTTATATAAGGTATACGGACAAATGCCCCCCTGGACAAATGCCCCCCTGCTCATTTTTGTATAGGTGGACAAATGCCCCCTCATGTTTTTGCAAGGGTGGACAAATGCCCCCCTGAACTTTTTACAAGGTGGACATTAGCCCCCCCTGATATTTTTGCAAGGGTGGACAAATGCCCCCCCGGACAAATGCCCCCCTACTCATTTTTGTATAGGGACAACTCTTAGTAAAACAAGACCCCTGTACGAAACCCCCCTCAGATATGTCTTTTGCAAAATGTTATTTTCATAATTCTTTCAAATTTAAGTAAATTTAAGAGGATTTTTTTTAACCAATTGAGCATGATGTTGTCTTATTGGAATTCTTTAATTAGCTGTTAATTGTCTAAATGTTTTAAAACTTGATTGCAAACATATACTTCCTATAATTGTGTGCATGTAATTAATCTGTTTGTGTTGGTCACACTTTGTTTTTTTTTATAGCTCTGAATTCTTACAAACTGGGAATTACCTGTGAATTATGTGATTATTCTTTTGTATGGATTTAATTAGTTTTAAGGTAACTGTAAATACATATTACATGTTATATTGTACTGCATATGTATATTGTTTTGCTGTTTTCCTTATCTGGACATGTTTAATAAAATGTTGAAAATACTGCTTGTTTTACTACAAAACTAATTAAATCCATACAAAAGAATAATCACATAATAATAAGATTTTGCAAAAGACATATCTGAGGGGGGTTTCGTACAGGGGTCTTGTTTTACTAAGAGTTGGCCCTATACAAAAATGAGTAGGGGGGCATTTGTCCGGGGGGGGGGGGCATTTGTCCACCCTTGCAAAAATATCAGGGGGGCTAATGTCCACCTTGTAAAAAGTTCAGGGGGGCATAATGTCCACCTTGTAAAAAGTTCAGGGGGGCATTTGTCCACCCTTGCAAAAACATGAGGGGGCATTTGTCCACCTATACAAAAATGAGCAGGGGGGCATTTGTCCGGGGGGGGGGGGGGGTGGCATTTGTCCTAGATTCGTTATATAATGTTTCGTTTCGTGACTTAAATACTTTAAAGCAAAGGTACACGGCAATCTTTTCTACACACATTGCGTTTGTTCAATCATTAATTATAAGAATTGTAAAACGCCGCGTGTCATTAAACGTATGGCTTAGTGTGAGCAGCAAAGTAATTAACATGTCGCCAGTTGTCAATTATTTATCCATTTCAACCAATCAAACCAGAACGATACCTCCGACAGACAACAGCACGTGTATAAAGCACGTGCAACTATGTTATATAAACTATTGTCAATATACTATTTACGTGTCCCCTCCGGATATCTTCACAACGTGCACGTCGTGGAGAAGGCACAGCCGATATTCAATACCTGAGAACTTGTCATTCTCAGGTTTGAATTGAATATCGGTTGACTGATAGTGAAGATGTCCCCTGCGCCCCCATCAAGGCACTCATCATCGGACGGAAGCAGATCAACTCGGAAGCTTGAAGACAGAAGTCCGCGGGCCGGAGCTGAGATCAACACAGACCCATAGCTAGCAGTAGAAGTAGAAGTCGGTAGTAATAGTTAGGGATCGACGCCGAGGCCTACACTTGACCGTAGACTGACAGCAGAAGAAATTGATTTCATGATAATGCGGCCGTCCGATAATGTTTGCAGCGCAGGGGCCACAATGTGATGGGTGTGGCCCCAATAACAAGGACCCCCGACCTTGTAGGATAGAACACTCCAGTAGCGGATGTAGAGCAGCACCACCTAGCGGATGTAGGCCAGCACCACTCCAGACAGCACTTCACCGCCGCAGCGAAACAACATAGAGCGAGAGCGACAACCATCAACACATCAACAATAGAACCGACGCAGTCATCACATCACACAGATACAACCTACACACCACAACGATGAAAGTGCAAAATAATGCCGGGTCAACGTGGGATTCTTCACGGGGGCCCATATGGTAGAGGCACTCTTATCCTTAGAAAACAACAAACTATTTTCAAATCTATAACGTTAATAAAATAATGAGAAAACAACAACAACAGCAGTTGCAATTTATCAAAGGGGTATTATTGCAACACTTTGAGTTTAATATATTTTAATGTAATGTTCTTTATAAACTATATTATTTATTAACTTCATATGCACAGTGATTATTAACAAAACGTAAGAGAGAGAGAGAGAGAGAGAAATGACTTACCTCACAATTAAATAAATACAATCCGACTTGCAATTTCCATTACACACAGAACACGCATACTTTTTCGACATTTTAAAAATGAACGAATAGACAGAACATGCATTTAGCCTTTTCTTATATACCTTTTTTAACATAATTGATTTTACTCGTGAACGATTTCTTTTCTTATTCCTTTTTTTACAAAGTTTGATGTTATAGTTACATTTTTTTTTTTAAATTTCAATCACCAAATTAATGGTGATCCATTTATTTACCCCGTCATAGGTTTGTGAGGGTCGGGGTGGGCCACCCCTCAGCAAACCGTCCAGTTATATGATAAAATATGCGTCAAATATGTATTTAAATATAATACAACAAATATTTACAGAAGCTAGACTAAAGCATATCTTTATATAGACATAAACAAATGGGGAGGTTTTTTCTTTCTTTACGATTTCAGAATGAGTGCAAATATGAATATTGGCCAAATTTGTTAAAGGGAGGCATTGAAATATGTATATATTTCAAAATATCTTCAGTGGATAATATGTCATGATTGGCATGTATCCCTTTAAAACTTGGAAGACATTTAATTTCACAATCTTCAAATGATAAACTTTACTTATTTATTATTTTTTGCATTCATTCTAAAATTGCAAACAAACTTTTTCTTTTCAAAAAACCCAGTGGATGATTTACATATATTTATATTGAAAGAAAGTTATGTTACATAGACACTCACAAATATTAGAACAATGAGACATACATGTGACTTTATTATATCTCCACTGAGTTTTCCTATTATATTCTGGAAAAAAAGTTGTGGCATATAAAAAAAAAAGAGGACAAGATGTTTCTATGGAGATGTGACTCTTCATTACTCAATGGGAACAGTGGGAAACGTAATGCCACAATATATTCACAAGTAAGTACAATTTCTGGTGTTTTTGTCGTTGTTATTTACTTAAAAGCATAGAGTAACATTTAGCGAAAAAGGATCTGATTAGTGTAAAAGGGTTTTATATGCCAACCAGGGATTTTCAAATTTTTCCAATTGATTATTGTTAAAAGCGTTAATTTTTTCAGTATGATATAGGTATTTAATTTGTGGTTTAAAATTTTCAAAGAATGGCAATCTCCCATCTAACTTGCACTTATATATGAAGTATTTTGCATGTAGAAGTAATTTATTTAAAACAATGTCATATTGTATGGAACCAAACATAAAAATTTTCATAGTCCATTCCGGTTGAATTTGTATATTCTTTTCTGTGCAAGTAAACTTGAAATTATCTCAAAATGTTTTTGAATATCTGCATTCCCAAAATAAAAGAGTAATGGTTTCTGAAGTATCAGTGCAAAAACTACATGAATTGTCATTTTTTATTTTCATTTTTGTCAGAAGGAGGTTTGTGGCAGTAATTCTGTGATTAATTTTTACTTGAAACCATTGTAACTTTGTATCTTTTGTGCAAATGAAAGGTATATTAAATAGTTTATTACAATCTCTGTCTTTATTTAAACCGTACTGACCCCATTGTGCAATAGATGTTGGCTGCACACCGGATTTATTTAAAACTTCATAAATAGGGCGACAGCGCTTTTTTGTTCCAGTTATGAGAGAAACTGCTAATGGGCAAACAGGTTTTTTTAGGTTGATGGCCAGATGTGCAAAATTCAGATTTTGAAGGTATTCCCTAATTGCCGCAGTCATACCTTCATATTCTATAACATTTGAAAGTATGCTAAACTTTTCTATAAATAATCTAAAAGGAAGCAGATTACCATTGTTATCCATTAGATCATTAATAAATATAATACCTTTGTCATACCATCTCTGATAAAATACTCTTGATCTTCCGATCTTAATGTTATTGTTGTACCATAACGGCTGTGTTAGAAATTGTTTCCATGACAGTGGTTTAACATTTAATAGAGTATCCAGACTTGTGTATACATCCTTCCAAAAGGGATTGCATGTATTTTGCAATTTATTTTTTACATAATCATTACCCAGAAATAACATCTTAGTCGTAAATGGAAACATATGTTTATGGATTTTTATACATTCTTATCTCCAACTAGGAATCTTCTAATCCATGTTAGTTTCAATGAATATATGAATTGTTTAATATTAATCATTCTTAATCCCCCATGTTCATAATCTTGGGTTACAACAGTTCTCTTTATTTTGTCTGGGTGATTATTCCATAGGGAATTAAAACACATATCTTGTAGTATTTTAATTTGACTGTCAGGTGGATTTGGTAAAGATGAAAATAAATGGTTTAATTTTGATAAAGCTAAGCTCTTTATGACAGTAATTTTTCCAATCGGTGTGAGTATTCTGTTTGACCAAGATAGTAGTAACGATTTAATTTCTTTTATTTTTCTATCGTAATTTTATGCGACTAGACTATGTAGACTAGACTCCTTGATCCCAATTTAAATTTACATCTTTACAAAGTTTAGCCTTTGAGCCTTTATTTTTCCCAAACCATATAACTCTAGTTTTATCAACATTAACATTAAGACCTGATATTTCTGCATAGAATTTTAAAACAATTAGGGCATATTTAAGTGACTTTTCAGTGCCATCTAATCTTATAGTTGCAGTTTGCGGTCGCTAATTATTAATTATATCTATAACATTATCATATATTACATTTGGTATAACTGATGTTCTTTAATCTCTGTGTTTTACCGCCCAAGTATGAATGTACTTGTAATGTAATTGTAATGTAATTTACTTTCTTTTCAATTTATTATATCCTTTAAAACATGTAAAATGGTTGCAGCATTATTAAGTTATTCTGTTAATTGGATGTTTGGGATTAAGTGTGATTACCTATTGTTTGTTCTGTAATCATGTGTAAGGTGTAACCTAATCGCTACTAACCAAACAAGGTAAGTGAGTAAATTGGCGAAATATGCATGTTCGTGTCATGCAATTATTCTTGTGATCTTGTTTCCTAAACATATACAATAATAAAATATTTACATTCTTACTTACTTACTTATACTATAATATAATAAAATATTGTACTGATTGAATTCCTAGTCACTTTATTTACGAAGTCAAATGTTTATGCTGTGCTACACTAAGTCCTTTTCATGGAATTCTTTTTATAGTTTCCTCTGTAGATTTAAATTTTTTTTTTAAGAAACGGTATTAATATTCACGTGGAACATACTAAAATTAAGTCATTAAGCGATTAGGCTCGGCACGAAAACGAAGAATCGCTTGGCAGAGCCTCGCCATTCTTCGTTTTCTAAGCCTCGCCTAATAAACTTGATTGTTAAAGGCACTGACATAATATTCTATATTTCTACCTAATAAAGGAGTGACCTAACAAATTTTGCTTTATCAGGCACTGACCAACAGAGCAAATCGATGGAATCCCTCGGCGTTTATTGTACGTAACGTTATCTGACGTCATGCACATAACGCTGCCTGACGTCATAAAACAAACAAGAAACAACAACATGGCGGGGTCGTCGGTAAGCGTAACAGTAATGATAGTAATTCATACAGAAAATGTGGATAATTTGCATGATGAATAGAACATTATGTCAGTGCCTTTTGCTATCAAGTTTATTAGGTGAGGCTTAGAACACGAAGAATGGCGAGGCTCTGCCTAATAAACTTGAAAGTAAAAGGCACTGACATAATATTCTCTATTTATTATCGGAGGTTTACATGTAATTAGTGGTGGTAAACCTTTACTTAAAAGTCGTAAACACTTGCCGCATTTCGTTCTCCTTGGATTGTAAACAATATGGCGTCCGCGAGCACAAACAGCAGCAAGAAGTCAGAAAAAGAACGTTAGTGAGGCTTTGTTATACATCTGCATGACCCCTTAAACAAATGAACTTGTGTTTGTGCAAACAACTGTTTAAATCCGATCAATGTTGTAATTTCACAAAGACTCACTTTTAGATAAAAACATATTTCTATCTTCGTAAATCTTGATCATCTTCAGCCTGAAAATACTTCAGGAAAATTATGCATGCCCTTCGTTTTTGTGTCACTTTGTCCGTCTTCGTCTGTCGGGAAGCATTACATTCCAAAGTCTGTTGGCTGTAACTTGTGATACGCAGGCTTCATAACCGCTGCTCCCAACTAAATTCCATTATGTTTATTTCGCTCTTCGGGGCATTTACTTTTATTAGATACTGGGACCATACGCCGTACGACATGGGGAAGCATATAACTCCATGTCCACCGCCGTATGCATGCAATCTATGGGATGGTTAAAATTGTGTACTATTGATTTTATGAATATTGAGTTCTGCTCAACCCAGGGCTAGAGGGCTTGAGCGGTAGCTAGCATATTTCACTACCGTTCATGAACAGTCTCAATCAAACCAAGACTGCAATTTTTCGTATGTGTCGTGCTCGGCCGTTTCCAAAGGTCCATTATCATACTTTTTTTACATACCGAGCACCGTATTTAGTTTTAGAAATGTCAATCAGATAGTGTATGAATACATAACTTTACTCTCACCCTACTTTCGTAATATCTCTTTACTACGGTATACGAAAAACCTCTTTGGAATCTCATGTTTCCGTCGTCTGTCACCGTCATCATGTTTGAAACCTTTCCAACATATTTCCAACATATTGTGTTTTTCATGGCAAGATACATGTTTTTAAAAGATATATAATATAGAAGTGGTCAATCTGAAGGCGACTTGAACTTCGCCGTCGGCTAAAAATAAAGCGAAGTCACGGAGGAAAAAGTGACTTTGTTGCTCGTGTCGCCCTCCAGTTTGAACACTGTAATATATGTATTATTAAAGGTATTTTTACTGGAAATGGTTTTGTCATAGCATACAGGTGCTATTAATCTTATACTACTCTTTTAGTATTTAAAATAAATGTTAATCCAAGTATTAAAAGATTTTCCAATGAGAAAAGGAAGGTTTTGCCTAACCTTGGCCATGTATTTGAAATATTGTTAGGGCCTTTTACCAGTTTTGGGGAAGGATTCGTTTGCCCTTAATTGGGGGGAAATTCCATTAAAGGGGAATGAAATTTCCAAGGTAAGTTTAAAAAATGGGAAAATCTGAATGATTTTAGAAGAAATTTAGGTGGGGAATCGGCCATATACAGGCCGCTACAAAGACATTTAGGTGGGGAATGGGCCATATACAGGCAGCTGCAAAGAAATTTAGGTGGGGAATGGGCCATATACAGGCCGCTGCAAAGAAGGGTAAAAAGGCCCTGTTTGTTCATAAAACTTCACACATATCTTCATCTTACATTTATAAAGAAACGAACCCACCAAACATGTTACAGCAAATGTACACAAACGGTTTTAAACCATTTATCAAAAAATCTGTCCAGGTATTCAGGTCATATAATAATTAATTTGTGGTGATTAAAAGTATAGGTTTATATCATAGGTTACTAAAATAATCATGTCTGAATATGCGTAAAATTAATTAAGAGTTGGTATCTCTTAATGCTGCAGTTTTGAGGTTTGACCTGGATGGTTAAAGCCATTGTACCTAAAGAGTTTGGACTCTCAAAATGTGTAAGTTATATATACATGTATATACCTTGTCATCAGTTAGAAATGGTGTAATTGGGCTGATGTTAGTGGAGTAGCTGCTTTAAGAATTTCAAATCTTAGCTCTAGGATACCCTACAATTTGATAGGCTGGTGGTGAGCACTGTTTACAAACTTTACAAGGCCTCAACCTATGCCCTAGTATGCCCTAGAATTTGCAAGGCATGTGGACAACACTGTTTATAAGTCCTTGACCTAATCATGAAATATTTCAGGGTTTAAGAATGAACTCGGATCAGCCTCTGAGCAGGGAGATGTTATAAAAGTCAAACAGATATTGGAGAAAGTCACCATCAACAGTGGAGAAAAAAGCGACCTGAAAATAAAGAGAGAGGGCCTTGGTTAAACTCCGCTGATGATTGCATGTACATATGGACAGTTGCCGGTTGTAGAGGAAATTTTGCAGGTAGATCTTACTTCTGTTTGTTTCAAAGTAAATAATGTTAAGAAGAATCAGAGGTCAGAGGTGTATTATCATCTAGAATACATTTTGTTTGGACACTGTGTAAAAGTTACCCATAAAAAGTTCAAAATAATTTTGTTTAAAAATTTCTCTCTTTTTTTTTGTTGCAATATTCCCCACTGAAAATAGCTGAATTTTTTATTGAAAATATTTAGAATTTTGCCATTTCTAAACGTTGGGAGGACACCATCTTGAAGTACGTAATTAACAAGCATTACATTTAGCACCTCAATTTTAATTAAGAAATAATAAAGCACTCGTGATTTAATTACTACACATCCAAACTCCTAACTGTATTTTATTCACCGATAAAACACAGGTACGTATTTATTATTTTGATTCTAACACAACCCCATTGTTTACGCTATGGTGGAGGCACTATATCTTATCTCGGAGGTCAAGGTAATCAGGCTGCTATGTTTACAGGCTGTTCCATTGGGCGCCTCCGTATGCAAAGTTCTGCGCGGTACAATATGTTTAAATACACTAGTAGTCACGTGACAAACAATTAAGTCATTGCTTACGTCATATAGCTTGTGCTGTATGACGTCAGACGTTCTCGGCTTGTTCAAGATGCTTATTAATGTTATATGTACTGATGCATATGATGGGTTTATATCGGGAGTGTGCAAGGTTTGGGAGCATGGTAAGTTTGTTGTAATTAACACTTCATTAAAATTGCTGTGAAATTTGTCTTCGTGACGTATATTTACCAAGTGACGTCATGTAACGTGGCGCTTCCAACGGATGAAATATACGCGGGGAATTAATGGAACAGCTGTATTTTATCGTAGAATAACATACAGCTGTCTCTCTTCTTTGTGTATATGAAAGACTGCGGAGGTCGTGTAAGAATAGCCGGTATCATTCAGTTTGACTTTGAATCTGCTTGCATATTATTAAATAAAAGGTAATTCAGTTTGGAATTTTTATTTGTCTTCATTATGCTGCCTTGTAGCATGGTCACTGACATTTCTTTTGAATTAAATTGCACAGTAAATCATGCATTTAATTGAAACAACACCTGTCAGAATAACTGGTATACAGTAACTACTTAGAGTATGGCAGACAGATAAAATTGATGGGCTTAAAAACAAAAAGACAGTCTGGTCTCATCTCGTTGATTAATTTAAACGCATTGATGGACAATGCCCATCTGAATATTTAAATCAACCTATATCGATGAGACCATACTATGTACTGATGTATTATATTACTTAACTTTAAATTATTTGCATTTTTGGTGCAATACAATCTCATTAAAATCATATCCTAATTACATTTTGATACTCTCTGCTAAATAGGATCTGACAACACTGCCTTGGTGGTCACGTCAGATCGACCTTTCATCTAATCAATATTCATGAGAAGATCAGCTAAATTCAACCATATGCACTTTAGATATTAGAACTCAGCAAACGAAAATCAACATAAAACACAAAGATCTATATATTCGAAAAAAGATGAAGTCTTTGTGTGTTATTGCTGTCGATTGCACGATAAATTTAAAAAAAAAGTATTAGTGTTTAGTATCGTAGTGTGATAAAGGGTCTGATTTTAATGAGATTAGGTGCAATATAGATTAATTATCACATGATTTTCTAGAATATTTAGATATTGGCTGAAATTAGTTTCAATCGAAAATATAATTTTATCGTCTAGATATAAATTTTCATTATCTGATCATGCTGATAGTAAAATTGGTTTAAAGGGACACATGTATGGCAGTCTTGATTTTTTTTAAAACTGCCTGCATCCCGTTAGTTTTTATGGGATGACGAGTTGTCATGTCCGTCGTCCGTCTGTTAATGTTTGCCTTGTGAACACTCTAGGGCCTTCATTATTAATCGGATCTTTACGAAACATTACCAGTGTCTTTCTATCAATGAAAGCTCGGACAAGTTCGAAAACCAGCCAGATCGGATTAGTTTCATTGGAGTTATAACCCTTGTTTTGCTGAAAAATGCCATATTAGGCCTTGTGAACACTCTAGCACCTTCATTTATTATTTGATCTTTACCAAACTTGCACATATTGTTAATATCAATGAAAGCTCTTAGAAGTTGAATACCAGCTAAATTGGGTCAGTAACACAGGAGTTATGACCCTTGTTTTTTCTCAAAAATGCCATTATCTGCCTTGTGAACACTAGCACCTTCATTTATTAATTGATCGTTACCTAACTTGCACAGTTTGTTAATATCAATGAAAGCAAGTTCAAAAACCAGCTATATAATATCGGACCAGGAACATCGGAGTTATGAGCCCTTGAATTATTGAAAAATGTGATTTTCAGTCTTGTGAACACTCTAGCGCCTTCATTATGTATTCGATCTTTCCCAAACTTGGCCAGGTTGTTGAAATCAATGAAAGCTCGGATGATTTTGAAAACCAGCCAGATCGAACCAGTAACACAGGAGTTATGATTATGGCCCTTTTTCAATATTAAGTAATGAACACTGGAAACCCCAGGGGTCGTTGGTTCAGATCTCATTGGAGGCATCATTTTTCTTCATAAGAAACCTTGTTTCATAGGTTCAACTTTCTTTTCTTTTTTCTTTTTTTTCCCCTTTTTTTTTTTTGTCTTTATTTTTGTCTTTTTTTGTTTTGTTTTGTTGTTGTTTATTCTCATAAGAAAGCTTGGTTCTTTTTTTAGCTCTACTGGCCAAGGGATGGCGAGTTGTTCGTCGTCTGTCCGTCCGTTAACTTTTACATTGTTAAGACGATCGGGCCTTTATTTTTCAACTGATCTACACCAAACTTTAAAATATTGTTAATATCAATGAAAGCTCGGACAAGTTCGAAAGCCGGCCAGATCGGACCAGTAACAGCGGAGTTATGGCCCTTGATTTAGTTTAAAAGGCTGTATTTTGCTTCGTTATGACGATAGGGTCTTCATTTTTCATCCGAACTTTACCAAACTTTACCAGATTGGTAATATCAATGCAAGCTCGGACAAGTTCGAAAACCGGCCAGATCGAACCAGTAACACTGGAGTTATGGCCCATGATTTAGTTAAAAACGCTATATTTTACCTCGTTAAGATGATATGGCCTTCATTTTTCATTTGATCTTTACCAAACTTTGCCAGATTGGTAATATCAATGAAAGCTCGGACAAGTTCGAAAACCGGCCAGATTGGACCTGTAACAGCGGAGTTATGGCCCTTGATTTAGTTAAAAGCGCTATATTTTGCCTCGTTAAGATGATAAGGCCTTCATTTTTCATCTGATCGTTACCAAACTGTACCAGATTGTTAATATCAATGAAAGCTCGGAAGAAATCGAAAACCAGCCAGATCGGACCAGTAACAGCGGAGTTATGGCCCTTGATTTAGTTAAAATGCTATATTTTTCCTCGTTAAGACAGGGCCTTCATTTTTGATCAGATTTTTACAAAACTTTATCAGATTGTTAATATCAATGAAAGCTCCAACAAATTTGAAAAACAGCCAGATTGGACTATTTACACAGGAGTTATGGCCCTTGATTTTCTGAAAAATGACATATTTTGGCCTCAGTAAGACGAAAGGGCCTTCATTTGGACGGATTTCAGTGAAACTTTTCAGGGATGATCAGTACCAAGCCTAGTTGTACATATCGTCACCGTGTTCCGGTTGATTGATTTTGGTGGAGTTGTGTCCCTTTAAAGGTTTTAATACACATAATTTGTCCAGACTAGTTCTCCTGAACCCCTGGCCGGAGTTAAACGAAACTTTTTAGGGATGATCAGTTCCAGGTCTAGTTGTGGAGATCAGCGCCGTGTTCCGGTTGAATGATTTTTGGCACAGTTATGGCCCTTTAAAGGTTTTAATACACAAACTTTGTAAGGACTAGTTCTCCTGAACCCCTCGCCAGATTTCAGCGATACTTTACAGGGATGATGAGCACCAAGCCTAGTTGTGCATATCATAGTCGCGTTCCAGTTTACAGATTTTTGGCAGAGTTCTGGCCCTTTAAAGGCTTTTGATGCACAAACATTTTACGGGCTAATTCTCCTGAATCCCTGGCTGGATTTCAGCTGAACTTGACAAGGATGATCAGTAACAAGCCTGGTTGTGTATGTCATCGCCATGCTCCGTTTGAATGATATTATACATAAACTTTATGTATAGCCAGTAGAGCATCCACAGGCCCTCTTGGGAGCTTATTTAATTTGGAGCTTAGGAGCCCTTATTGGATCAGTTTTACATAGAGTTATAGGGAAGAACTTTAAAAGGGCCAGCAGAGCTTATGGGATGGTGTGTTGTCCGTCGTCTGTCCGTCGTCCGTCCGTTAACTTTTGCTTGTGTTCACTCTAGAGGCCACATTTCTGATGCAATCATCATGAAACTTTGTCAGAGTGTTTGTCTCAATGAAATCTCGGTCAAGTTCGAAAATGGGTCATGTGGGGTCAAAAACTAGGTCACTAGGTCAAATATTGGAAAAACCTTGTGTACACTCTAAAGGCCATATTTTTGACCCGAGCTTGATGCAACTTTGTCAGAATGTTTGTCTTAATTATATCTTGGTCAAGTTTGAAAATGGGTCACATGGGGTTAAAAACTAGGTCACTAGGTCAAATACTTGAAAAACCTTGTGTACACTCTAGAAGCCGTATTTCTGATCCAATCTTGATGAAACTTTGTCAAAATGTTTGTCTTCATTATATCTTGGTCAAGTTCAAAAATGGGTCACATGGTTTTAAAAACTAGGTCACTAGGTCAAACTTTGGAAAAACCGTGTGTACACTCTAGAGGCCATATTTTTGCCTGATCTTGATGAAACTTTGTCAGAATGTTTGTCTTAATGAAATCTCGGTCAAGTTCAAAAATGGGTCATGTGGGGTCAAAAACTATGTCACTAGGTCAAATACTTGAAAAAACTTGCGTACACTCTAGAGGTCATATTTGTTACCCAATCTTGATGAAACTTTGTCAAATTGTTTATCTTAATTATATCTTGATCAAGTACGAAAATGGGTCACATGAAGTTAAAAACTAGGTCACTAGGTCAAATATTGGAAAAACCTTGTGTAGACTCTAGAGGCCATATTTTTGACCCGAGCTTGATGCAACTTTGTCAGAATGTTTATCTTAATTGTTTGTCTCAATGAAATCTCGGTCAAGTTCGAAAATGGGTCATGTGGGGTCAAAAACTAGGTCACTAGGTCAAATATTGGAAAAACCTTGTGTACACTCTAAGAGGCCATATTTTTGACCCGAGCTTGATGCAACTTTGTCAGAATGTTTGTCTTAATTATATCTTGGTCAAGTTTGAAAATGGGTCACATGGGGTTAAAAACTAGGTCACTAGGTCAAATACTTGAAAAACCTTGTGTACACTCTAAAAGCCGTATTTCTGACCCAATCTTCATGAAACTTTGTCAAAATGTTTGTCTTAATTATATCTTGGTCAAGTTCAAAAATGGGTCACATGGTGTTAAAAACTAGGTCACTAGGTCAAATATTGGAAAAACCGTGTGTACACTCTTTGTCAAAATGTTTGTCTTAATTATATCTTGGTCAAGTTCAAAAATGGGTCACATGGTGTTAAAAACTAGGTCACTAGGTCAAACTTTGGAAAAACCGTGTGTACACTCTAGAGGCCATATTTTTTACCCGATCTTGATGCAACTTTGTCAGAATGTTTGTCTTAATTATATCTTGGTCAAGTTTGAAAATGGGTCACATGGGGTCAAAAACTAGGTCACTAGGTCAAATACTTGAAAAACCTTGTGTACACTCTAGAAGCCGTATTTCTGACCCAATCTTGATGAAACTTTGTCAACATGTTTGTCTTCATTATATCTTGGTCAAGTTCAAAAATGGGTCACATGGTTTTAAAAACTAGGTCACTAGGTCAAACTTTGGAAAAACCGTGTGTACACTCTAGAGGCCATATTTTTGACCCGATCTTGATGAAACTTTGTCAGAATGTTTGTCTCAATGAAATCTCGGTCAAGTTCAAAAATGGGTCATGTGGGGTCAAAAACTAGGTCACTAGATCAAATACTTGAAAAAACTTGTGTACACTCTAGAGGTCATATTTGTTACCCAATCTTGATGAAATTTTGTCAAATTGTTTATCTTAATTATATCTTGATCAAGTTTGGAAATGGGTCACATGAAGTTAAAAACTAGGTCACTAGGTCAAATATTGGAAAAACCTTGTGTACACTCTAGAGGCCATATTTTTGACCCGAGCTTGATGGAACTTTGTCAGAATGTTTGTCTTAATTATATCTTGGTCAAGTTTGAAAATGGGTCACATGGGGTTAAAAACTAGGTCACTAGGTCAAATATTGGAAAAACCTTGTGTACACTCTTTGTCAAAATGTTTGTCTTAATTATATCTTGGTCAAGTTCAAAAATGGGTCACATGGTGTTAAAAACTAGGTCACTAGGTCAAACTTTGGAAAAACCGTGTGTACACTCTAGAGGCCATATTTTTGACCCGATCTTGATGCAATTTTGTCAGAATATTTGTCTCAATTATAGCTTGCTAAAGTTCGAAAATGGGTCACACAGGGTCAAAAACTAGGTCACTAGTACACTCTAGAGGCCATATTTCTGACCCGATCTTGATGAAACTTTGTCGAAATGTTGTCTTAATTATATTTTGGTCAAGTTCGAAAATGGGTCCCATGGGGTCAAAAACTAGGTCACTAGGTCAAATACTTGAAAAACCGTGTGTACACTCTAGACACCATGTAGTACGACTCGATTCATCAATGGTATAACAGCCAGTAGAGCGTTCACAGGCCCTCTTGGGCCTCTTGTTTATTTATTATCAGCTTATGGATCCTCTACCAAGTTTATTCAAATGGTGGCCTGGGTTCAAATTTGATCACAGTTTTAGGTAGACTTATATAGGGAAAAACTTAAAAAATCTTCTTCTCTGAAATTAAAGGAGCTAAAAGTTTAATATTTTGTATTTATTATCAGCTTATGTTCCTCTAAAAAACAATTCAAAATGGTGACCCTGGGGTCTAATTTGGCCCCGACCCAGGGGTCACAGTTTGTTTAAATGGTGACCCTGGAGTCAAATTTGCCCCTATCCCCAAGGTCACTCTTATATAGGGACAAACTTAAAAAAAAAATCTCTGAAATTGTAGGAGCCAACAGTTTAATATTTTGTATTTACACTCAGCTTATGGTCCTCTACCAAGTTTGTTTAAATGTTGACCCTGTGGTAAAATTTGGTCCCGCCCCTGGGTTGGTTTGAGTGTTTATATTAACGAAAGTTTGATTTGTTTTAAAGCCAGCCAAACTTGAGTCAATTGAGCCAAATACATCCCTCACCCATATCTTGGTAATTGAAGATAGTTTATATAAAACTAGTTTGATATTGCCATATCTGACACACAATCCTTCTATCAATCCCCACCATCCCCCCATCCCACCCCCACCCCACGATGAACACCATATAGCCAATAGAGCGATACAGGCCCTCATAAATTGTTATGTGAACTTTTTTCATCTACAGAAAAGAGACAATGTATTTGTAGACAGTGATTTGTTCCATGCAGTTATACCTGAAAAAAGTACTTATTAGTGAAATTTAGCTAATGTTATTTTTCTCAATTTTCATGATTTTGAGTAAAACGCCGCTAAAATTCCAAATTCCAGGGGTATGGGTCATGTTCCCAAAATCATGAAAAAAAGCCAATTACATTTCACCAATAATATATTCAAACCTATGGTAGAATAAATAAGAAAAGATGCATTTGCGTTCGTTCAGCGTTTACCAATCGCAACATCTCTCAAGATTAAATTACGCATGATATCTAGCCATGCGATTTTTATCACGAGTTGGCGACTTATGTTTATGTGATCATATTCAAGGATGGGTCTTTTTGTTGACATTATTTGTTGGTGCACATGATGATTATTCTGTTTCCTTCCGAATTTATGTTAGTTTCATCATAACACTACATAACAATATACCGACTGTTTGTTAGCAACATTATTTTAGTTTTATATTTAAATAGTTAAAAGTTTGTGCTATGCAATAAATAAAATATTTCCCATTTTGAATCAGTAAAAGTTAAAGTAAATGTTTAATCGTGCTTCAGCGGTTCTAAAACACCATTTACACAGTGTAATTCTTTATATTAAAATACTGAGAAATGCCCTTCGCTTAAATTGAGATTTTAAATATCATCTTAAATGTATAATACTAGAAGTTATCTGAAATAGCAAATGCATTTGCGTTCATTTCGTTCGTTTCAGTGTTTAGCATTTTTAAAAAATACATTCATCGTTCATATTTTAAAATGATAAATGCTGAAAAACTAGCGCAACAAATGAAACGAATGCAAATGCATTTTTAAAACATTCTGCATTCATTTCCGTTTATTCAGCGTTCGTTCTGCGTTCGTTTTGCATTTATTTTGGGTACTTGGAACGCAACTGGGTCTGTAACAAAGCCAAATTATAGCATATTTCAGAAAGTCAAGGGCCATAACTCCTGTGTTATTGATCCGATCTAGCTGGTTTTCGAACTTATCTACGCTTTCATTGATGGTAACAATCTTTCCAAGTTTGGTAAGGATCAACTTATAAATGAAGGTGCTAGAATGTTCACAAGGCAGAAAATGACATTTTTAAGCAAATCAAGGGCCATAACTCTGGTTTTACTTATCTGTCCCGATCTGGCTGGTTTTTAAACTTAAATGAGCTTTCTTTGATGATAACAATCTGTGCAAGTTTGGTAAATATCAAATAATAAATGAAGGTGCTAGAGTGTTCACACGGCTTAATATAGCATTTTTCAGCAAACAAGGGTCATAACTCTGGTGTTACTGATCCAATCCGGCTGGTTTTCAAAATTTCAAAAAATCGAGCTTTCATTGATAATAAAGACACTGGCAAAGTTTCGTAAAGATCCGATTAATAATGAAGTCCCTATTGCACTAACAATGCAAAAGTTGACGACGTATGGACGACGGCATCACATAAGCACTCAGAGAGCTAAAATTGGAACTCCGATCTATAAGAAAATAGGTATTAACAAGTTTATATGGACATGTAAAAGACATGTGAAATATAATTTAGGATATGAAAATTATCTGAATATTTTACATGTTTTATGTACAAAAATATTACGAACTGTTTTTACTAAATTACGTTTATCTTCACATAGCTTAAGAATTGAGACTCAGAGGCTCTCATAAGCTTTGTTTTAATTTGTACATCTTATAATGATGATGATATTAGAAAGAAATATATCAGATAATATCACATACAAAGGCCTCTAATCCAAGTGGAATTATAGCTAAACTGGGAAATTGAAAATTGTAGTGTGATGGATGTTATTATTTCCTTTTATCTGATTTGACCCATCTCCTTCGAAACCACTTATTCCATTCTTGTGAAATATCATATTCATGTTCCTTGGGTTAGCCTCTATAAAGTTTGTGTTTTTCGTTTTCGTCAAATAATCAAAATGGCCACCACGGCGACCCAAAGTTTACATAAGAGTTATATAGGAAAAGGTTAAAAATTTCATCTTCTCTGAAACCGCCTGTAAGATTTTAATGAAACTTAAGCACAATGATATTTGGGATAGTCCCTCTCAGATTTGTGTTTTTTTGCGGCCGCCAGTCATCCAAGATGGCTGCCATAGCTAAAACTAGGTCAAATTTAAGTAAATTTCAAACGACATCTCCTCTGAAACCACTTATTCCATTCTTTTGAAATATCATATACATGTTCCTTGGGTTAGCCTCTATCAAGTTTGTGTTTTTCGTTATCGTCAAATAATCAAAATGGCGGCCACGGCGACCCAAATTTTACATAGTTATATAGGAAAAGGTTAAAAATTACATCTTCTCTGAAACAGCCTGAAAGATTTTGATGAAACTTAAGCACAATGATATTTGAGATAATCCCTCTCAGGTTTGTGTTTTTCGCGGCCGCCAGCCATCCAAGATGGCCGCCATGGCTAAAACTAGGTCAAATTTAAGGAAATTTCAAACGACATCTCCTAAACCACTTATTCCATTCTTGTGAAATATCATATACATGTTCCTTGGGTTAGCCTCTATCAAGTTTGTGTTTTTCATTATCGTCAAATTATGAAAATTATTCAAAATGCCGCCACGATAACCCAAAGTTTACATAGAGTTATATATAGGAAACATGTTTCTAGGGTTGGCCTCTATCATGTTTTTGTTTTTGAACGTAGAGCGTCTACAGGCCCTCATGGGCCTCTTGTTTTTGCAATGTTTTAAAAGTAGTACTGATGGGAATTTTGTGATGACAATTCTTTATATAAGAGTCGTTTAAGCCAGTAGAGCAGGGCCTCTTGTTTTTGCTTTCAAATGTATTTTGTCTATATGCCGTATAAGGTTTAAAAAAAGGCGCGATGACATCATCGTTCCAAAACCTCTGTTTATGTTCTTTGCACATTCTCAATAGATCGTATCCTTTATTTGTCATGGCATTTTGATAATTCTTTCATATTTTTTCAAGTTTTTCTGGGCCCTTTCAAATAAATTGTGTTTGAAAATAGTGCATCAACCCCTTTAACCACGGCGCTGGCTTAATGGTTACAAGAGCTTTAACCTCGCACATGGGAGGTTGTGGGTTCATCCTTGGCCGGGTCATACCAAAGACTATGATAATGGTACTAATAGCTTCAGTCTTTGCTTGATGCTGAGTATGTAAAAGGCAGTGCTTGTACTTGTCATCTCAGTGGTGGTATAATGTGACTAGGTGAAGTATGAGCCGTCATGATATGACAAGCAATGTTACCCCTATATATACATTTGTATTACTTTCATATATCTGTCATGCAGGCGGCACTGAATGGATCCATAGATGTTCTACACTGGCTGCTAGATAAAGGGGCGGATCCCAACAGTCAAGACTGTAAGTGCAGAACATTTGCTAACTAGGAGTGAACCCCTATTTGATTTCTCACCATATTGCATCCCAATGTTGTTCTTTTGCCCCACCTCCCATGGCTTTGCCCATTTTCCCTTCTTTTAATGCTCCTTAGCATTTTCTCATCCCACCCCGATGGGTCAGTCCATCTCAATTCAACGACAATTTAGAGTCGCCCACGCACTTTGGTCTCAGATTTGTCTCATATTCACAGTATATCTTCTATATCCATTTCTAAGAACAAATCTTAAATTTTAGCTCTCTACTACAAGTAGTTCATGAGATATGGCCATTTTAGTATGGATGGTAGGTGCCCGATTTTGCTCGGAAATCACGGCCGTCATTTTTAGCTGCATTTTTAGCCTTTCATATCCCAAAAATAATAGACATAGATGGCTTATTTTTTTGTAGCTGTTAACAGGAACCTAGAGACCCTGTAAGTATCAATCTGTCTACTTTGGGACGACTTGGACGATGATGCTTTGCAGCTGAATTTGCTGGAATTTACTATCTTGCCATACGAACCGCCATGTTTGACACCAAAAAAAAAAAATTATGTATCCAGTACAGACTTCCAATCTTTTTTTAGAGCTATCAGCTGTGCACACATGGAATAGCACAGCCATAAATATATTAGTTGCAGTGTACCATCTCTCTCAATTTTGAAAAAATATTATTTCGAATATTTTTGGTAAAATGGAATGTAATTTCTTTTTATATGGGTATATAACACCTGTCATAACAATGAAGTCAATTTAAAGCTAATGGTATGTAGCTTCTGTGTGCCAAATTTTATCTCTCTTATTGAACTCCTTCAAAGAAAATTTTATTCTTTAACTATGCACTGTTTAAGCACTCGCGAGTGCTATTAACTGGACACTTTTGAGCAGATAGATATACATATATACTAATTATGACATCACATATCTATTCAGAGCTCATTGTACACAGACACACACACACTGATAAAATGGAATACCCTTTGGGGATTTTGGGGATTACCCAGTACCATTTTGGAGTAATTACCATGTGCCATATAAATAAAAACAAAATCAATGAACTTCCCACATCATGATACTGACTTGAAAGTGGATAAAACAGTCTGATATCAAGCTACAAGGATGGCTACGGTTTTAGTTCCATGTTCTTACAGTTCTGAGGAGAGTAAATGTCACCTAACACAGTTTTGCAAGTGAGTGTAAATTATGATATACTACATGTGCCATATTTTGGACGGCGGCAGACAAAAGGTACCTTACAACATTTGCAACCACCGTATCTCCAGTGAATCCTTACAGCCGCAAGCAAACATATTAGATCTTGATTATATTATTTGCAGGGTGATCAGGAGCTACACTGGTCGCCAATATCCTAAGGTCCCTTTTGTCTGCATGCGGTCCGCTTATGCCTCAACAGGAAGTCTCTTTGATGGATATAATGCTAACTATGTAGTGCATTCATCTGTCTATATAGCTCCATATACTATGTCATTTTGTTTCTGTTGAAAATGGGGTATCCTCAGAATGAAATGGGTTAATGTACTTTCTGAATGTACACTGAAGTATTATACAAACATTGTTATGGGCTTATTGGAGTTCTAAAAAAGTTGAAAGACTGGAGAGCTGACCTGTAAGAACATATTTCAGGGTGTCAAACATGGGCATTCATCACGGTTGACTAAATATTTTTGCTATTTCAGGTGTCTATCAGCATGCCATAACACTGCTAACAATTGGTTATTTCCAATAGCGTTTTCAAAATATCATATCTAAAGAAATAATAGAGATTGAAGCCTGAAATTTTCTGTAGTGGTTTTATGATTGATATACATGGTAAAATACAAATTGTTAGCAGTGTAATGGCATGCTGATAGACACCTGAAATAGCAAAATATTTAGGTCTGAGAATACCCCATTTTCAACAGAAACAAAAATGACATAGTATATGGAGCTATATAGACAGACGGATGGACAGATAAATACACTACATGGTTAGCATTATATCCATCAAAAGACTTTCTGTTGAGGCATAAGCGGACCGCATGCAGACGAAAGGGACCTTAGGATATTGGCAACCAGTGTAGCTCCTGATCATCATGCACATATTATAATCATGATCTAATCTGTTTGCTTGCGGCTGTAAGGAGGATTCACTGGAGCTTGTTGCAAATGTTGTAAGGTACCTTTTGTACCACCGTCCAAGATATGGCACATGTAGTATATCATAATTTACACTCACTTGCAAAACTGCGTTAGGTGACATTTACTCTCCTCAGAACTGTAAGAACATGGAGCTAAACATGTAGCATCCTTGTAGCTTGATATCAGACTGTTTTATTCACTTTCAAAGTCAGCATCATGATTTTGTTTTTATTTATATGGCACATGGTAATTACTCCAAAATGTTACTGGGTAATCCCCAAAGGGTATTCCATTTTGTCAGTGTGTGTGTGTGTGTATGTGTGTGTACAGTGAGCTCTGAATAGATATGTGATGTCATAATTAGTATATATGTATATCTATCTGCTCAAAAGTGTCCAGTTAATAGCACTCGCGAGTGCTAAAACAGTGGATAGTTAAAGAATAAAATTTTCTTTAAAGGAGTTCAATAAGAGAGATAAAATTTGGCACACAGAAGCTACATACCATTAGCTTTAAATTGACTCCATTTTTATGACAGGTGTTATATACCCACACAAAAAAAATTACATTCCATTTTACCAAAAATATTCGAAATAATATTTTTTTCGAATTTGACAGAGATGGTACACTGCAACTAATATATTTATAGCTATGTTATTCCATGTGTGCACATCTAGCTTGTTGAAGATAGCTCTTAAAAAAGATTGGAAGTCTGTACTGGATACAAAATTATTTTTTTTGGTGTCAAATATGGCGGTTCACAAGGCAAGATAGTAAATTCCAGCAACTTCAGCTGCAAAGCATCATCGTCCAAGTCGTCCCAAAGTAGACAGATTGATACTTATAGGGTCTCTAGGTTCCTGTTTAAAAAGCCATCTACGTCTATTGTTTTTTGAGATATGAAAGGCTTAAAATGCAGCTAAAAATGACGGCCGTGATTTCCGAGCGAAATCGGGCACCTACCATCCATACTAAAATGGCCATATCCCATGAACTACTTGTAGTAGAGAGCTAAAATTTAAGATTTGTTCTTAAAAATAGACATAAAAGATGTACTGTGAATATGAGACAAATCTGAGACCAAAGTGCGTGGGCCATTCGTTGAATTGAGATGGACTGACCCCGATGCTAGTTATTTGAACTGCTCCCCTGTCCAGCCCCTGCATCATTGAATGAATATTGTGTTTTAAAGATGTCTTGGTAATTAATCATATGAAAGTGTTTTTTTTTCTTCATTTGTTGCAGTTATCAGTCAACATGAACTCTGTCATGTTTTAATTTGAAATATAAACATTTATTTGGTGGCGTGTCTAAAGGTTGCGGTCCACACATAGGCCATCATTAAAGCAATTAATGGTCCGATATTTACTTTGGGAAAGCAACTAGTGATCCATTGTGGACTATGGGAAAGCAATTATTGGTCCATTATGGATTTTAGGAAAGCAATTACTGGTTCATTATCATAATTATAGACAATGGGAAATCAATTATTGGTCCACTATAGACTAGGAAAGCAATTATTGGTCCATTATAGACAATGGGTAATCAATTATTGGTCCATTATAGACTATAGGAAAGCAATTTTTGGTCCATTATAGACTAGGAAAGCAATTATAGTCCATTATGGACTGTGGAAAATCCATTATTGGTCCATTATGGACCATGTGAAAGCAATTATTGATCCATTATAGACTGTGAAAAATCAATTATTTGTCCATTATGGACTGTGGGAAAGCATTTATTGGTCCATTATAGACAGAAAAATCAATTAATGATCCATTATGGACTGTGAAAGCAGTTATTGGTCCATTATAGACTGTTGACGTCGCCAACTAAGTACAAATGTTTTGCATAAACTGCTTCACTGTGCAATGTCCCATTTACCAAACTCGAGCAAGCTGTGTTCTATTTATAAAAGTGGAAATTACACTGGCCAATCGATGTCGGGCGAAAATAATCAGTGAATGATAGCAGCGTTCTACAGTCGTTATATTTAAACGCTGTCGATCAGTCTATGTTCTACATGTTTATTTACATAATGACGTCTGCAACTGGAATTGTTGATATCAGCGCGCGACTTTTATCTTCCACCATGTGTAAGATCAGACTTTCAAGCACCCATGTCAAATGTGGATCACCTTATCCGGTATGCAAGAATTATTGATCCATAATAGATGATGGTAAAGCAATTATTAGTCCATTGTGGACTGTGGAAAATCAATTATTGGTCCATTATGGACTGTGGGAGAGCAATTATTTATCCATTCTAGACTGTGGAAAATCTATTATTGGTTCGTTATAGACTCGAAAATCAATTATTGGTCTATTATGGACTATGTGAAAGCAATTATTTGTCCATTATATACTATGGAAAATCACTTATTGGTCCATTATGGACTATGGGAAATCAAATTAGTGGTCCATTATATACTGGGAAATCAATTATTGGTCAGTTATGGACTATGAGAAAACAATTACTGGTCCATTATAGACTATGGGAAATGAATTATTGGTCCATTATAGACTATGGGAAATGAATTATTGGTCCATTGTAGATTATTGGAAATCAATTATTGGTCCATTATAGACTTATTGGTCCATTATGGACTGGGAAATCATTTATTAGTCCATTATATACTATGGGATATCAATTTTTGATCCATTATGGACTGGGAAATCAATTATTGGTCCATTATGGACTATGGGAATGCAATTATTGGTCCATTATAGACTGTAGAAAATCATTTATTGGTCCATTATGGACTATCGGAAATTAATTATTTGTCCATTATAGACTGTGGAAAATCAATTATTGGTCCATTATAGACTGAAAAATCAATTATTGGTCCATTATAGACTGGAAAATCAATTATTGGTCCATTCTAGACTAGAAAATCAATTATTGGTGCACAATGGACCATGGGAAATAAGTATGAGAATCTTTCATGGGTATCCGGTGAAGATAGAGATAGCGCGCGAATTCCAACATGCGGTACAATGTTTTTATCGGAACCTAGGTTCTGATTAAATTAGTTTTACCGATTGTTGGAATTCCAATGATTGATGCTCTTTCTTGCATACCATTTACAATCTGCACGTTGACGTCGCCAACTAAGTACAAATGTTTTCATAAACTGCTTCACTGTGCAATGTCCCATTTACCAAACTCGAGAAAGCTGTGTTCTATTTATAAAAGTGGAAATTACACTGGCCAATCGCTGTTGGGCGAAAATAATCAGTGAATGATGGCAGCGTTCTACAGTCGTTATATTTAAACGCTGTGAATCAGTCTACGTTCTACATGTTTATTTACATAATGACGTCTGCAACTGTCATTGTTGATATCAGAGCGCGACTTTTATCTTCCCCCATGTGTAAGATCAGACTTTCAATAACCCATGTAAATTGTGGATCACCTTATCCGGTATGCAAGAATTATTGATCCATACTAGATGATGGAAAAGCAAGTATTGGTCCATCGTGGACTATGTGTAAACAATTATTGGTCCGCAACCTTTAGATACACCACCAAATCAAGTTGAATGTACAGATATTAGCATTTGAGAATATGTAAATAAAACTGCGTAAATTTATTCATCAGGATCATTAAAATTTAAAATATCAAAGTCCAATGTGTTAAATAATTAAGACAAAGAGGAAGATTTTCAACAAACCCAACTGAAATACTATAATTGTTTTAATTTGTAATTTAACAAATTTGTATTCTTATATTTTAGTGTGCTGTTGATACATCAAAAATGAAGCAATTGACCTGACCTCCCGTTGAGGTACGTTGCACATTACTATATAATAAATCACGATGATAACATGATTTTGATTAAAATCATACAGATTTTGGTAACACTCCAGGCCACTATGCATCTGGGGGTGGATTTCCCAGCTGCCTTAACTGTTTCCTGCAACACGACGGAGAAATTGACATTCAGAACATCAAGGGAGATTCCCCACTAGACACAGCCAGAAAGTATGGCCATCCATTTCTCATGGAAAAAGGAGGTAAACGTAGAGTTTATGGTAATCAAACCTGTATCAAGGGGCCTCTAAAAGAAAGAGCAAAATTGGTATCATAACACAGGTGGTCGCTTGATGTCGGTTCATTTTAATTAAAAACAATTGGGGACTGAACTGGCGGTCTCTTAAAGCAGGTGGTCTCTTAAAGAAGGTGGTCTGTAAAAGCAGGTTGATTAAAAGCCTCTTTCCAAGATGAGCATACTATTTTGGGTGTTAATGTTTTAGCAGGGGCATCTGTGTCCAAAGACATATTTGTAGTTTAATCAAACTCCACAAGTTGAAGTTGTATTTTAGGTGTTGACTATTTTTGTTCAATATATCAATTGTAATTTAGTTGTTAATTGCAATATGATAAAAGGAATGGTAACTTTGATAAGTACCGTGACTGGTAACATTGTTTTTAAAAGGCAAGATAGGATAAGGGGGTATTTGACACTATTTTGATGTGCATGTTTAAGTAAACTGGGTCTTTTTAAGGTCTCACTATGCACTTAGCTCCCTTGCATGTGACTGTAGGATGATTCTTACACCATAAGGCGACTTTTTTTCCCTTTGTTTACGGATCTGCCGACCCCAATTTTCGAGAGATTGGAAAAAAAAAAAAAAATTGAACGTCTGTCTTTTTTTCCACCGCCGGCCGCATTTCAACGCCAGATGAAGAAAAAAAAAGATTTTTTTTTGAATTGGTGAAACAGTTTTCTAGTATACAATAATACCACGTCAAACAACAGCATATATCTATCAAAACATCGAAATTTCGAACGCAAACGACGCGCGATCACTATCCGCCATTTCCTTGTTTGAGGAACGTAGAGTAGAGTAGTCTCCCTTGTTCACCAAGGTAACTTGATTTCAACACATCCGGGCACTCCATCCGGGCGTGAATACAGAAGTTTCATCATTGGGAATATTAAAAGAATATTCAACAATTTAAATACATCTTGTGTTGTCTTCTGTCTTTGTGTTGTATAAACTAACGGTTTTATATGAGAAAGATGGTCACCATGTTTGAAATTTGTACTTAGAAACAGATTTTGTTCCCCCTCCGACCGAGGGTAAAAATCTTAAAACCAAAAAAAACAATTGTTTGGCTGATTTTTTTCCCCCTTCCGACTGAGCGTAAAAAAATAAGAAAAAATCTGTAAACCAAGAAAAAACAAATGTGGCCTTCGATTTGAGATATTTTAATAATTGCACATGGATATTTTCTTTTCTTGTTGCAGGTGAGAAAACAATAGTGTGAGATTGGATGAACAGCGATTAGACGACACTGACAGCAAAATGTGACACATTTGTGGGTGCTCAAAATGCGTATGAATTTAGGTGCAAACTGTTTAGTGAAAGCCGAAAAGAGTACCGTGCCTGACACCACTCGCAATAAAAAACAAACAAAGTGGGCTATGTACCAGATTTTTATGAGCAGCAGTAACGGTATTTTCCCAAAAAAATACTTTTAGACTGTAAATGCTTGAACCATAATGGAAAATTGGACTTTACAGCCTATGGCCAACACAGTAAAATCGAAGTGTGTAGCGAGTCCATGAAGAAACAGTCAGCCAGACGCTTTCAGCACAGCTTTCATTGACACAGATCAATATTTATGAGTTTCATGTTTTCAACTGTGTGAAAAAGTTGAATTGAACATTTTATGATGAATTGCAATGTACTTTAGTTGGATTTGGCAATAAATTACTGAGTCAGAGGACGATTTTAGAGCAATCAAAACACAATGTAGAAGAAATTGGCACAGATATGTTTGATAGGTTCTGGTTAATATATTTGTATATCAGTGCTCAAAGAAAATTATTTTAAGAGACAGGCCCAGGGCTTGTTGCTTCTGAAAATGGACAGGCCCCGATTTGAAATGGACAGGCCCTGATTTGAAATGGACAGGCCCTGATTTAAAATGGAAAGGTCCAATATTTTTTTCTTATTGGAAATGTGTCTTTATTCACTTTTATAGCACACATTAATTTTGTTACGTATGTATTAATCAAGCTCAGAACCTCCTCTGACTATATTTTTCTTTTTGCTACCACTTTATGCTCCCTGATCAGCTGACTTATTTACCATTTCGTTTAAAATATTACATAGTAATTTATAACCAATGCTAGCACTTTTGCCAAATGATAATAATCAGAGCCGACTTGGTGAAACTGGAGCTAAACTTGGAGCCAAATTTTTAATCAGGTTTTATGAGACTATCAGAGCCTCCTCTGGCTATATTTTTTCTTTTTGTCACCACTTTCTCCAAGTAAAGAATTAGGAGCCTAGACTAGAATTCATTTAAAAGTAGGATTCCAGGAACTCTTTACACCTTAAATAATGAATAGAAATATACTTTATATCTGTATTTATACATATACAGTATATATATTTTTCTTTCCACCAACATGTATTTGTAAAGGACAGTTTTTCTTATTTGATAATGTAAAAAAAAAAAAAAAAAAAAAATTAAAAAAAAAATAATATATCCGAAATTATGTACCATCCGAACTACTATGACACGCACTTTGACGGCCCGAACATTTCACAAACATTCAATCGAAATACCATCAATAACGATTTTTTTCATGCATTAATGTGTTTTTAATGACAAAAACGGTATTTCTTATCACAATGGAAAGAAAACACAACCCTAATAGCAGAATAATGAGTTTTATGTCAACAATTGTCAACCTCAAAGTTATGACAAACTGCCGACACGAAGCCAGGCAAAATATTCGAACTTATTATTGTTTCAATGTGTGTATAACACATTTTAATTCTTTATTGCTAGTGTTTTCACACTTCACAATACACATGGGAGTATTTTGTCTTGAGGAACTTGAGCTTGAGATCCAGTAAAATTGATTTTTTTGGGGGATTTTTTTTTTTTTTTTTTTTTTAAGACAGGCCCGACGGGCTCCTCGTCAGCAAAATGAGACAGGCCCGGAATGGATTTCGAGGAGCCCCGGGCGTCGGGCTATCCTATTTCTTGAGCACTGTATATATACAAATAATATCAAAAGTCTTCATCTCAAATTGCGTGCTAAATGTGTTATTTGATGCTAAAAGACGTAAAAATACACCAATGAGCAAGGACATAGCTGGCCGATTTTAAAATATAAAGAAGTTTCTAGTGGATATTGGGGTATGCTCTCACAGTTTATAAAAAAAAAACACTTAAAATGGTGCATTCTGTCGAGCTTGTGGATATCCTTCTTTTTTATGAATAAACAATTCCAGGCGAAATGTTATTCTGAGCGTTATAACAAAACGACTACTATCGGAATATTTAGCAACTAAATCCTCACCAAAGCCCACCACCTTCCGCGTCTCCCTTTCCTCACTCGGTTATTTGCATGCCCTTTAAGTATTTTTTTTTAAAATAGGAATTTTGTATCTGTAGAAGGTTACAGAATATTAGTAATTGGGGCCTACTGAGGAGATACACGCAAAACCCATTGTGCACTTAATAATTATTTCCCCCGCAACGGACTAACCCAGGACAATAAGACAACTGTACACATTTATTGTTTCATTCCTACCTTAGGAGCAATATTTTCCACAGTAGTCCCCAATGTTGGTATTATACCGGGTTCTGACCTAAGTACCTACCCCGGAGTCAAGTTGTTGCTGATAAAATGGGCTATTCCACGCAATATCCGTATATATTTTCACCTAAGAAAGGAAAATGTGCTGAAGGGAGTTGGTGGGGGTGGGGGTGTCCAGAGGGCGTTTTCGAGATTTTTTTTCCAGAAGGTGAGGGGCACCAGAGACGAGGAGTGTTGGTCATGAGGAAACCGAATGAGGTAAGGGAGCAGGAAGTAATTTCCGGAGTGTGTGGGTTGGGGTGTAAAGGAAAAACACTCATTACCCCCTCCCCCTTTGACAAACGTGTTGCTCTGCACAAGTAAACCTATTCTATTTTCGTTTATAATTGATTAACTATGTAACACATTGCGCTAAAGATAACACCTGCCGCTAAAGGTAACAACTTTCAACTACGTACACATAAAGTTTCAGTCCAATATATCATTCCATTATTGAGCGGAAACCATTTTTCTATGTTAGTAACTGACCTTTACGTTGATTCCACTGGGGAAGGGCCTGATATACCATATTTGTCTACTTAAGTGTAACGGAGCCTACTGACCACTAAACCATAAGACGCTAACTAGAATTTTTTCATTTTTTATATATTGCATGGTGCTGCCAATAAGAAATACATACATTCATATGATAACAATATTTCAACTATAATTGAATTGAATGTTGTTTAACGGCTAATCAATAAAGTATAGGTTAATTACAGCCGCCCCAGAGAGGTTACAAATCCGCCACGCTACCGACTACGCCACGCCAGTCTGATGCGCCCAACCTGCAACCAGATGATATAGAATGATAGCATTTCCACTACAGTAGCACAGATGCAATAAAATAAATACCAAATGAAAAATACATTATAGATACATCTCCAAATACGAACCTGAATGTATCCAAACTTCTACAATGTATCCAAACTTCCACATAGCAAAATGGCAGACAATTCCTTCTTTTCAAGAAACCCGTAAACAATAGGTAAACCTCGTCTATTTACGTAAACGATTTCCGGATCAATACATTACTGTTGTACCTACTACTATTAAAGACATTTCTATAGTTTTTTCTGCATAACAGATTTTCTTTAAACTTTTTGTACAGTAAGTCTGTTATATATATAGACAGAAAAGGCAAAAATAATAGCAGGTCACCATGCTTGTTAAAATTTTAAAAAATAATTTAGAATGCCACCGTCATGTCAATCTGTCCAAAAAGTTGAACAAGTCCATAAAATAGCTAAATAAGATATTTTTGAAGTTTAATCATTTATTCATTGGTCACAATTCTGATAAAATAGTATTAAAGTAAAGAACATTTAATTACGATAACATTTAAAGCTCATCTTTATGTAAAATCTATATTTTTTTACAAAATCTGTTGAGACCATTATCACAATTTATGCACAAATTAGCCCATAATGATACAATTTCCTTTTTTTTTTGTATGTTCTCAGTAACAGATTTTTTTAAAACTTTCTAAGCACATAATTTAACATATATAAAAACAAAATATGCAATAAAAATGATAGGTCCCCATGCTTGTTTAGAAAAAGAATTTGAAACCCTACCCCTATGCTAAAAGGCCAAGTTTTGTATGAAATTATATAGAAATGGTATATTTTCCTTTTTTGTTATGTTTCTATTAACAGAATTTGTTCAAACTTCCTAGGCACTTATTTGAATATATATTTAGACAATATATCCAATTAAATTTATAGGTCACCATGCATATTGAGATTTAATATTTGTTTTTGGAACCGTACCATTATGCTTAATTTTTTTAATTTTGTTAAAATTTTTACAAAATGGTATATTTTCCCTATTTTATGTATCTAATAATAGGCCTTTATTTAAATAAATTCAAAAAAAAAAAATTCAAAAAATAAAAAATAAAAAAAAAAAGGACAAAAAATAGAACTAGACATCAAAAGCAACATTCCAGTAAAATTTTAGGAAAATCCATCCAATAGTTTTAGAAGCGAAGTCGCCCAAAAAAGCTGCGCATGGAAAACTACAGCAAATGCCTTTAAAACCTCGTATATTTAAAAAAAACGCGAGACGTTCGGTAATTTCCGTAAATCACTTATATAACGATTAAAACCTCGTATATTTCCGTAAAACAATGCGAGACTGGTTCGCTAATTTCCGTAAATCATCAAAACAATTGTATACTCGTGAATATATCATGTCCAGAAAAATAAAATGCATTCCAAAATAGCCACTGCTCGCCTCAGATTCCATTCATTGATGCCTGTCTTATTTCACCGTATTTACATGTCGGTTCAACAAATGGTTCAACAAATGTTAGCTGTTAGCTCTTATATTGGAAGTAAGGTACTTGGTGAACTTTGGTTATTGCCTTTTAGACCATCTGGTTTAACTTTCTTCATAGTTGCCCGCATAATGGCTGCTGTTTGCAGTAGGATACTGTTGTTACTTTGAAAAGGGCCCATGAGGACTGGATAAGTACTAGTATCATGTTTCTTTTCAAGGACTAAGAAAACGTCTACCCTTGATTTAAGAAAAGCGCAAGCATAACAGCCTGCTTCACCATATTATCACTACTCAAAACTGTGTTGGAGGATGGGTCTTTTTAGTGTGAATATATATTGTCCCCATAATAAGAACTGAGTTTGTGTTGTAAACCTTGCGCCTTGTATTGAATAGCGCAGGTAAGCTTGTAACGTACATGCCGAATGATTATAAAATAGGTATTTTTCCATTTCTGATATGAGACACCTAAATGCGCTTACATGAATTGAGTCTGGTTCGTTAGAAAGAGTCTTTCTTAGCATTCGTCCGAATTTTCGATCTACACCGAACATTCTACGAAAGACAGCACACTCTTCAATTTTTGCCGCATCTTGCAAACATTCGGCTTTTGAATCGGACGTCATGATTCATGTCGTTGCATTCCTTTTCCGTATGTTTTTTGGGCAGATAATACACATTGTCTAGTTTGTGGGATTGAATTGTGACATAAAAGAAACAGTAGTTTCAGATCAATGATGTCTTACTCTGCTGATATCAGATTCAGTGGATTTGAATGCCTGGACACGCGAAAGAATGATGGAGAATCGCATTTAGTGTGATATTTCAAACAAACGTGTGTTCAGTTAAGGAATCTCCAAACTCGACAACAATTATACTGAAAACGATGCCATTTTTTTTAATTTTTTTTTTTGCAGGCTGTTTTTCAAATCTTGATATTCCTGTTTTTGTGGCAACAGAGGAATTCGCCAGTTGACTTTTGACAGATGTTACATTTGTTAATATCAGTTGAAAGCCTTTTTTTATTTTTTAAGCGTAACGGTGAGTTTTCGTTAACCGTTCCATTATAGTGAGGCAATATTATCTCAAATGTAAAGAAAATATCCAAATGTTCAGTTTAAACTGATTAATTGACCGAACAAAAAGTCTCATTTTACCAATTTATTCATTCTTAAAGAGTCTTTGTTTTTATTCATAGAAACATTGTACAGCTAACTGGTCACGCATGCATCGTGTTTTGCTGTTTAATTACATAAATGAAAAAAAAGAGTTTAACTTGGCTATTTTTTGGCCAGTTTGGCGAACAGGTGCATCAGTCTACTGTAATCAATGGAGTATATTCATAATATGGATAAAGTTGGTGGTGGGTGTTCTTATCTGCATGCGTGTCATTGGACACTCACTTAAATCTGCGGCATTCTGTTTATGAAACATTTATTTAATAAATTATTGTTTTATTGATTTTCCCGGAATGCATCTTGATTTATAATTTGATAACAAAAACATCCGTAAATAATCATTTTGCAAGGTATGAGACATGCCGCTTTTATATGTATATAATGAAGTAAATAAGGATAAAAATATCGGACAGGGAAAGCAGCATTCAAGGACGACAGTCAACCACAAAACACAAAAACAAACACGCAAACAGACAAACGAAAAGGCAAAAGTAATAAAAAATGCAAACGACATCACAAACACAAAAGGGTTGACAATAGGGCTACCGCCTTGGAACGGTCAGTGGCAAAGTAGGCCACTGGGGGTTGAAACCGGTTCTAGGGTGCACCAAACCTCACACTTACCCTACTGTCATCCCATTAAAACAGGACAGTGTAAATGAAGAAATCCCCGCCATGATCTAAACTCTAACCAACAAGGCAGCATCAATAGGCAATATAAGTAAAACACAAATATGCTCGTGTAAATATAATAAAAAAAAACAATAGCCTAGAAAGCCACAATGAAGGTACTCAATGACTTGGCAGAAGCCATAGCAGTAAGAGAATACACCATTAAGGGCACGACAAGAAAGAACATGGACAAACATCAAACGCCACCGTCCCGTGTTAAACTGTTACTGAAAAAATACATTTGACGAGCATCTGGCGAGCATCTCTTTCCTTGTGTGAGCGTTTCCGTGGCCGAATGGTTAACGACATTGCGTTGTATACCTTCGCCTCGCATCGCAGCGGGTTCGATTCCCACTGGGAGCTCGACTTGTAAGTGAGGAAGTGTCGATTCTTACGGATGGCGGGAGGTGTACAGTACTGGTTCTACCCAGTAAAAGTGGGTGGTCTGCCTCCACCACAAAACAATCGACCGTCATATAAAACCTTAAATGTGTTGGAAATGACGTAAAATACCATACAAACAAACAAAACAAACAAACAAACTTTCCTTGTTTACACTTTACTTTCTGAAATCCTATATCAGGTCATTTCATGCTCCATGTCCACCGCCATATGCATGCCATCTTCGGGATGGTTAACATTTTATGAATATTGAGTTCTGCTCAACCCGGGGCTAGAGGGCGTGAGCGGTAGCTAGCATATATCACTACCACTCATGAACAGCCTCAATCAAACCGAGACTGCAATATTTCGTATGTGTCGTGCTCGGCCGTTTCCAAAGGTCCATTATCATACTCTTTTTTTACTTCAAAATTTCAAGATTAGATGCAATACATGCGCAGTTTTAATAGAGTGATATAATGCAAACTTGTGGAAACTATATATATTCTAAAAGAAGCACAGTAATCCTATTACAAAATATATTACTATGTGCATATTTATGTAATTTCAAATAACTCATGAAAGGTAGAAATGATTAAAATTAACCACGCCACATTCAACAGTAAAAGTCCGATTATTGCGGACGAGTGCATAGTACGTGTGTGAAAATTGATAAATATTAACTGTAAACATCTTTAAATAACGTAAATACGTGATTCAAATTATTGAAGATTCTCATCTGTTGATGTTTATTTTACATCTTTGATTAAAACTGAATAGCAGTTGCCAGATCATTAAAGATCGGCTTACATGGGGTAAAAGGCCAGACATAGATCACGAAAAGCAAATTGAAATTCAAATCAGCAGACAGTATCGTTGAATATGTTGTTTTGAATCAAACTGACGCAGGTAGACACTTACCGATATCTTGGTTTTGAAGTATTTTTCAATGGTAACTTAAAACATACAGCTAATGCTTTGTATGAAAAAAGTCTGAAAGCAATTTTTCATTGAAGAAGAAGCTAAATAACTTTGAAGATATCCCAGTTCACATTCAGTTGAAATTATTTGATGCTCTTATTAAACCTATATCCACCTACGGAGCAGAAATCTGGATAGCTGACTTCAATTGTAAACCTAATAAACTTGATAATCTTCCCTTTGAAAAACTTCATAACAGATTTTGTAAACATACATTAGGGGTTCACAAGAATTCATCAAATTTTGCATGCCGTTGGGAATTAGGCAGATCTCCTATCTTTCAGTTTGTGACTGATCAGACTTTTAAGTTTTATGATCGATTACGTCAACTTCCACCTTCAAGGCTTTTATTTAAGGCATTTATCACAGATACTAATCTTTATAATGAGGGGAGCCAGTCCTGGTATAATTTTTTGTCAGATAGGGCAACAGAACTACATATTGATACAAATAATTTTGACATGAACCATTTTAGATCAAAATCTAAATCTCATTATTCGGAAACTTTGGATGCTAATCTTTATAATTATAAAGTCAATCAAGAACTCAAGCTTAATTTTTACTCAAATATTTGTGACAATTTTGGAATTTAGACATACCTACAACTTGGATTACCAAAATCAATTATTAGGGATTTAACTAGGCTAAGAATAAGCTCACACAGACTTCAAATAGAAATAGGTCGATATGCCCGTCCTAAAATACCACGTGATAGCAGATTATGCTCTTTCTGTGATAAAATTGAAGATGAAATACATTTCCTGTTGCACTGCAATAGAAATTTGCAAGAAAGAAAAGATATATATGTATTTTGGGGGTTCTGTGGTAATTTTTTTTTAGCCTCTTCGAAATATGAAATGGTACCTACTTACTCAAGTTTGATTTTTTAAAATCTGAAAAACAAGTATGTACAAGAAATAAAAAACCTCAAATATGAAAATTCAAAATGGTACCTACTTACTCAAGTTTGTTTTTTCTAATTTCTGAATTCCTAGTTGTACAGAAAGTAAACCTTTTAGAATAGGGGTAGTGAAGATTGCAAGTTTAAATATTTTTTATAGTTATCAAAATTACATTAAAATTAACAATTTTCCGACCTTGAATACAAAGGTGGTGGATCATACTCAAACACACTACTAAAACAATAAATCACACACTTTTTAGACTTTTTTGTAAGGTTGCCATTTCTTCCTTTCTTCCCTGCTCCACTAGTTCTTTTTTTTGAACTTCAATAATTTCAAGTTTCTTTTGTTTGATATCCTGTTTCAAATTATAGTATCTCTCCAGTTCATCCAGAACCATCTTAAACTCTTGCTCAGATATTTGTGCATCACTCAACGCTTTTGATATTAACTGCTTTATACTATTTAACTTAGACTCTGCCAAAGTTTTTATTTCATGATGTTTTTGAGCTTTTGCATTAAGCTTGCGTCTGATAAAATTAATACAAACACCTGTAGCTCCACATACTATTGCTGCTATTTCAAAAGGTAACACAACTGGAACAACAAATCCAATCCCAGTCATAATAACACCTGCAGATATCAAGGTAGTGTCAATTCCATCTGTGATATTAATACCACGTTTATATTTTTTATAAAGAGATTTGCGTGTGTCTCGCTCTGTAATTAACTTTTTTTCAATCTCTGAAATCTTTTGTAATCTATAGTTTTGTCCGTCTTCCACCGGCAACTCAGAATATAAACTTGGTGCTGTCGGTTGCTTCATTTTTTTATTTATCAATAAAAAATTAAATTAATTCAATTAATAATGATGCCACCGTATTTACAGCGGTAGCGTTAGCAACCTTGCATACAAAGTTAACAACAGAACCAGCACCAATATCTAACGGCCTATCAAAGTTATCATGATTGCGTGGGATGATGTGAAGCGTTATGCCATAATTTGGTTGTTCAACACCATTGACAGAAACTATTACTGTTACGTCACCAACTAATCGGTCACTTGCTAAACCTATTATCATATTCCGTCCACGGCGTGTCATTACATGCCCCACATTTGTTTCTGCTCCACCATTACCAAATGAGAGTATTCTATTCAACAGAAGTGGGCCCTTAGCCTCCGCAAATAATGTTATAATCCCATATTTAAGATTATCAACTCTATTTTTCAAATGATTAAACTGGTTAACAAAAGGCACAACTCGTCTATATAAATCTTGAACATTATTTATCAAAGCCTCTAAGTCTTCTGTTTTTTTAGGTCTTGTTGGTCCAAATATACTCATTGTTTTTTTATAAAAATATATTTTTTTAATAATTTCTAAAACACAACTCATAGGCAAACCGTGATTATCTATTTTGTTGCCATACTCATCTCTAACTTCTATTGTCAATTCAGAAATTGCACCATTCGTAAGACAGTGATATTCAGGATAAAAACGTGTATATACAATATCTCCATACTGCTTATTTACTACAGGTATAACCCCTATAATAGTGCTTGGTGCGCCATTGAAATAATTACTACTCGTATTAACTTGTTTCAAATGCACATATAGCTGTTTATAAGGAGCTAAGTCAATTGGGTAATCTCCCATGCGAGTGCCTTTTGGCCGTTTCCTGTCCTCGAATCCCAGCATTTTTGAAAGACCGCTTGATAATCGTATCTCTATTGGCGTATTTATAATGCTGAAGCCAATTTGGACAATAATGTCCAGGATAATATTTTCATTTAGCACTTTAAACCTTTCTGCCAAGTCTTGAAAGTTATAGAGTCCACCTGCTAAACGTTCTATTTTATCTGGGTTTCTTGTCTTTATGGTTTCATGATTAATATTATACCAACCGATAGTGTATGTAAAACTCTTTAATCCAACGCGCTTGGTTCCATCTCTATTATCGATATGCTGTTGTAAGTTAATAGAGTTGTCTATGTTTGAAATTGTATGAAACATTTTTTTTAATATATATATATATAAAAACACAAATAAAAATGATTTCTAAAGAATTCAAATATAACCCAGATGCTCACTATTCAAATACTTTCAGCAAGAAAGTGATAGATATAATAAATCAAAACATAGCCATTACATCAGACGGTAAAGGCTTTAAAGCATCATTTTCCAATGTCTTTGAAAAATACAAACTCCCTTACGTTAAATCAGATGCTATAGTCCAACGCTGGGGAACAGATTGGATGTCATTTTGGCAGAACCAGTTGAAATTTGCTATTTGGTGTGCGACAACTGGATGTGGTATTGATTTCAACAGTCATCTAAAAGCTGATGCCCTGGTTGATTCGCTATTTCGATTTCATGTCTATTACCAAATCAGAAGAATATTATTTGAAATGAGTGTAGCAATGCCACCATACGAGAGAATATGCAAGGAGTTTAACGTTGATATTTATGATGACTGGAGACAGAAACAAAGCTATAATGATGGTCTAGGAACAATTAATAATTACTGGACAAATATTGGTTATCATCCTTTGATAAATACTGTATACGACAACAAAACGATGAGTTTTACAGTTTATGAGAATTGATAAAACATATCACATTGATTACATTGCACAAGGATCTGAGGCTGACAACAGCTGGTCTACTTTTATACTAGATAATTCTTTTTATAATGAAATTTTATTATATCAAATATTTTACAGTATGTAACATTTATTATATGCAAACAATTCATCATTAAAGGTTCTTATTCATACATTTTTAGCATAGCAAGTTTTTCGAGCATTTGATAAGTACATACAATGTCTATGTCCAAATAGTGTCCTCTTACTATTGATACATACTAGTGTGTGACATAGATTTAGTTTCAATATAGTTTTTATTCATACATCTCTATCTTATAGTGTTTTAAGTCTATATATACATTATATTAATCACTATTTTAGACTTGTCTTTTCCCTTTTTAACTGAAATATATTACATGCATAAATTGTTCGCTCATTTTTATATTCTACGTACAAATATGTGATACAATAATTGTTGTTGTGTCTTTTTTCTCACATGCACGCACGCTCTCAAACACGTTCTTCTTACACACCCACGTACGCTCAAGGGCACGTGTGTTCACTCACACACCTACACAAACACACATATACACACAACCGCCCACTCATTTGTACCAGCAGGAAGTGAATAAAGGAAGAGAGAAGAAAGAAAGATTGCCTTGTTTTCTATTTCTTTGATAGAATTTATATGATATTTAAAAAAGTACTCCATTTTAAGTTGTGTTGTTGTATTTTATCATGCATCATTGCTATTTGTTTTTCAATATCGATTCGTTTTGAAAGATAAACAATAAATAGTTCGCATCTAGGAATGGTCTGTCTACACTTATTTACAAAAACAAAGTATTTAGCACACAGAATGACAAAATTATAGGCTTGTTTATAAACATGTATATAATTTATTCCAAAAGATATTGTTTGAAAATTAAATGTAATATTTACATTTCTTGCATTTAAAAATAATGCCAGTTCAGTCCAAAACGTTTGTGTTTTGGTACATTCCCAAAATAAATGTTTTATATTCTCGACATACATATTACAGAAATCGCATAGATTAGAATTAACTAGTTTCTGCTTTAGAAGTAATTTATTTGTTGGAATAATTCTAAAGAGATATTCGTATTGAAAATTTCTTAATTTTATATCTATGGTCGTTTTAAAAGTTTGTAAATATATTGTTCTCCAGTCTAATTCAACATTAGGGAACATTAGGGAAAAGGTATTCCCATTTCTTCTGTGGGGCTATATCAATGTCAATATCATACTGTAGCTGGAGATTGTATAGGAACTTATTTGTATGTTTGGATTTAATAAGTTTTTCTATGAAATCTGGATTTACAAGAGCAGGAGTAGAACGCATCAATGACAGCATAAGAACATACTGCTGGGCAATTCTTGGTTCACAATCACAAACAAGAACAGATATACTTGGCACTGGGACGGCATTTGAAACAATTTCTGGCAAATGTAGAGGACGCAATAAATAGCCCATCGACTTGCCCAGTCAAATTTCATGATATGAAAACACCTTAAAATATGCAAGAAGTAAAGTAAATTTTGTCTATGGAAGTGGATTGTACATGTTTCCGAGTGAAATGGAATTAAGAATCGGAATAATACAAGACTACAATAATGAAATTGTAATAACAACCGATGCCCAAGCATTAGGACTGAATAATGATGTAAATGTAAAACCAGTGCCATCAAAAATTATTCAACCTTTTCAAGGCACCACAACAAAGATTTTTTTACCGGAACATTCTGACTTTGATAAATCAATACATAAAACTGTGGAGCATAACCCACCAGAAATACAAAAAATAGCGATTGAACACAAAGAAAACAAAACGACTATAATTGTTGGTACTATAGTAATAGGTTTTGCTGCATTACTTATTTACGAGATTTACTGAACCACTCTTTGGCTGCCACATACAACAACCCGGAAACAAACACAAGCAAAGCCCATAGATTGTTACCAAACCAATTAATAACATTACCTGTTGCAGATAAAAGCCATGATACTATTGCACCAATAACTCCTGGAAGTGCTGCAGCAGCCTTACCAGCTAGGTTGGCAAGAAGTTTACCAAGATTAAGTAGTTTTTTTTTTATCCAGTCCTTGACACTTGACGGATCAGGCTTTGGAGTTGGAGTTGGAGCAGCACTTGATGTAGGAATAATGGCCTCAACTAATACCCCAATAATCATACCAAAGGCAGTCAAAATACTAACAACAGTAATACCTTGCTCTCTGAATAATGTTTTTATTCTCTCACCCAATGTTGTGTCTTCTTTTAAAACCTTATTTATAGTTTCTTTTATCCTGTTTATTTGACTGCGTAATGCTTCTTTGTTTTCACTCGCCGCTTCAAGTCGTGCACTTTTTTCATCTTCTAAGTTTTTTATTCTGTCACGAATGCGCTCTTGTTGAAACTCATCCTCCTGCCCGTGGGTGCTAACCTGTTCTAATTTTTGTTTTTCTTTTGTTATGTCTTTATCAAGCTCAGTGAGCTTTGAGAGATTATTAGTAAGTTCTCCACGAAAGCTTTGCAATCTCTTATCTAAACCTCGTATCTCTCGCAGTGTTAGATTTTCCGGTTGAACAGCAGTTTTAGGATGAGTTTCATCTATTATATTACTCAAATCACTCTCAATTATATTTACAGCATGTACTGTATTTTGTACATCTTCAGTTGTTGAAAAAGTTTGCATTGGTATATTCTCTGCAGCGATGGTATCTCTTGTTTTTGCCAAGGCTACTAATTCTGCCCTGCCCTGAGCCTTTCTTTCACGTGGAACTAAATAATCATACATATTTAAATTATTTTTTACGAAGTCAATGCCATGTTTTTTAACTAAAGTGTCCAGCACAAAAAACTTGATTGGTTCGTTTGGATTATTTCCCTTATAATAGGTAAGTGGGACGTCATCCTCCCCCAACTGAACTGCATATAACATTGTTCTACCGATTTTGTCCTCAGCCACTCTGAAATCATCTTTATAATCAATTCCGCTGATCTCAGCATTAACTTGAGTAAAAAATTGATCTACTGACCACTTTTTTTGTGTGAGCTGTTCTTTTGTTTTATCTTCCCCTTGAAGCTGATTAATATGATTATTTTCATTTACAATTTGTCTCTGAAATTCTGAGCCAGGTTGTATAAATTCTGGTTCGTCATCAAGTAATTCACTTATAAAGACATCGACTTCTTCATCTGGATCGTACGCAAGATTTTCATATTCAAATCCTCCTTCAGCCATTGTTTATTTTATTTAATTTTAAAAAATATATTTAAAAAATGAAAACTATGTCAGCTTACGGAAACAAACTCAACCCTTATAGAAAACTAAGAGAACCTCATGGTGCCAAGGGCATCCGCACAAGTGTAGTAATCAGTCCAACCAGTCGGTTGGACTGACCAACCGACTGGTTATTGGGTTGAATAATTTTTTTCAAAAATAAAAAACTAGAGTGCCAATGCAACCGATGCACTCAATGCACCAACCAATACCGGTACAACAGCACTATCCATGTTTTTCTTTTTACGTTGTATCGGGGCTTAAAAAACATACCTTCTTGGCTCACATATAAAATATTCAACGCCATCCTTTGTCACAGAAATTACAGGCGTTTCTTGTGCACCTTTTCCGTACGTTTGTAAAAAATTACTTTCTGAAACACATATACAACATTTAACATCATCCTTTGTCATAAATTCTTGTGCTATTTTATTTTTGTCATAATCACTAATCTTATCGTCTGTTATTGTTCTCATTTTCAAATCCATTTTTTTATATAATATTTTTTTATTATTACAAAATATATTTATTTCATAATATCCGCAGGTATAACCCTTTTTTACAACTGTTGCTAATAGTAATACTAACAGCAAAGTAGCAATGTTAATAGCAATACTGACATGAAAATATAAAGAAAATATCAGAAAATATAGCAATGCTTATAGCATTGCTCATAGCAAATTAGTAATGCTTATAGCATTGCTCATAGCAAAGTAGCAATGTTAATAGCAATGCTTGCAGCAAATTAACAATGCTAATAAAAACAAGAGACCCAGGAGGGCCTGTGGACGCTCTACTGGCTAAAACAGTTCATAGATTTAGATAGAGCTAGCTAGATATAGCTCTCTTCTCCTATATATTTAACAAAGGAAAATACAATATAGCATTTTTCAACAAATCAAGGGCCATAACTCTGTTATTACTAACAAGATCTAGCTGGTTTTCGAAATTGTCCAAGATTTCATTGATATACCGCGCTTTGCACAACGAGACATCATACTAAGGCTTCCTGTCAAATTTCGTAGATATTCAACAAGCCGTTTAAGAGGAGTAGCGCCAACAAGAAATTTAAAATAAAAATGGCAAAGGGTCATAACTCCGTCAGCGAACTGGAACCGATGCTTCCTGCCAAGTTTCGTCGAAATTCAACAAGGCATTTAGGATGAGTAGCGCTGACAAGAAATGTTAAAGTAAGTGTCAAGTTATTAAAAAGATAAAGAAAAAAATAAATTAATAAATAAATATTCAAATCAATCAACAACAAAAAAAAAAAAAAAAAAAAATTGAAACAATTAAAATAAAAATAAAAAAAAGATAAAAAATTCAAATTTATAAAAAAAAGAAATAAAAAAAAAAAATGTTACCCCCGGGGCGCGTCCAAATTTGACACCAGGATCACCATTTGAACAAACTTGGTAGAGGACCATAAGCTGATGCTACATGTAAATACATGAAAGCTCTGTGCCATGTGGTTCCAGAGAAGAAGATTTTTTTCAGTTTTTGCCTATACAAGCCTAAGTAAAACTGTGACCCCCAGGGTAGGGCCAAATGTGACCAATGGGTCACCATTTGAACAAACTTGGTAGAAGACCATAAGCTTATAGCAAATGCAAAATATTAAACCTCTGGCTCTTGCAGTTTCAGAGAAGAAGATTTTTTAAGTTTTTCCCTATACATGTCTATGTAAAACTGTGACCCTTGGGGCGAGGCCAGATGTGACCCCAGGGTCACCATTTGAACAAAATTGGTAAAGGACCATTAGCTTATAGCAACAGCAAAATATTAAACCTCTGGCTCTTGCAGTTTCAGAGAAGATTGTTTTTTAAGTTTTTCCCTATACATGTCTATGTAAAACATGTGAACCTTGGGGCGTGGCCAAATGTGACCCCAGGGTCACCATTTGAACAAACTTGGTAAAGGACCATAAGCTTATAATAAATGTAAAATATCAAACCTCTGGCTTTTGTAGTTTCCGAGAAGAAGATTTTTTAAAAAAAAATCCTATAAGTCTATGTAAAACTGTGACCCTCGGAGCGGGGACGAATTTGACCCCAGGGTCACCATTTGAACAAACTTAGTAGAGGACCATAAGCTGATGCTACATGTTATAGATGAGAGCTCTGTGCCATGTGGTTCCAGAGAAGAAGATTTTTTTCAGTTTTTCCCTATACAAGCCTATGTAAAACTGTGACCCCCAGGGTGGGGCCAAATGTAACCCCTGGGTCACCATTTGAACAATCTTGGTAGAGAACCACAAGCTTATAGCAAAGGCAAAATATTAAATCTCTGGCTCTTGCAGTTTCAGAGAAGAAGATTTTTTAGGTATACATGTAAAACATGTGACCCTTGGGGCGGGGCCAAATGTGACCCGAGGGTCACCATTTGAACAAACTTGGTAAAGGACCATAAGCTTAGAGTAAATGCAAAATATCAAACCTCTGGCTGTTGTAGTTTCCGAGAAGAAGATTTTTTAAAAACAAATCCTATATAAATCTATGTAAAACTGTCACCCCCGGGGCGGGGACAAATTTGACCCCAGCGTCACCATTTGAACAAACATAGTAGAGGACCATAAACTGATGCTACATGTAATACATGAAAGCTCTGTGACTTGTTGTTTCAGAGAAGAAATTTTTTTAATTTTTTTTCCTATATGTCTATATGAAAAACATGCAAAACCTCAATATACAAACTTTGGAACCCCGAGGCACGGCCATTTTTGAGCCCGGGGACTTTATTTGAACAAACTTGATATTCTAGGCGTTGGCGATCATTTTAAAAGAAAAACTGTTGAAATCTGTCCAGCGGTTTTGGAGAAGAAGATGTTTAAGTTTTCGACCATATATGGTAATGGCAGCCATCTTGGATGTAGCGCTGACCTAATTTTAACAAATCTAAAAAGCATTTATCTAAGGATCATCCATTTGAAGTTTGGTCAAAAATAGCCAAGCGGTTTCTGAGGAGAAGTCGTTTGAAGAATTCCCTATACATGTCTATGTAAAACATGTGACCCTTGGGGCGGGGCCAAATGTGACCCTAATGTCACCATTTGAACAAATTGAACAAACTTTGTAAAGGACCATAAGCTTATAGTAAATGCAAAATATCAAACCTCTGGCTGTTGTAGTTTCTGAGAAGATTTTCTAAAAAAAATCCTATATAAGTCTATGTAAAACTGTGACCCCCGGGGCGGGGACAAATTTGACCCCAGGGTCACCATTTGAACAAACTTAGTAGAGGACCATAAGCTGATGCTACATGTAATACATGAGAGCTCTGTGCTTTGTGGTTTCAGAGAAGAAGATTTTTTAAAGTTGTTTCCTACATGTCTATATGAAAAACATGCAAAACCTCAATATACAAACGTTGGACCCCCGGGGCACGGCTATTTTTAACCCCGGGGACTTTATTTGAACAATCTTGACAGTCTAGGCGTTGACGATCATTTTAAAAGAAAAACTGTTGAAATCTGTCCAGCGGTTCTGGAGAAGAAGATTTTTTAAGGTTTCGACTATATATGGTAATTGCAGCCATCTTGGATGTAGCGCTGACCTAATTTTAACAAATCTAAAAAGCATTCATCTAAGGATCATCCATGTGAAGTTTGGTCAAAATTAGCCAAGCGGTTTCAGAGGAGAAGTCGTTTGAAAAAAAGTTAACGGACGACGGACAACGGACGGACGACGGAAGACGGACAACACACCATCCCATAAGCTCTGCTGGCCCTTGGCCAGTAGAGCTAAAAATAGCAATATTAATAACAATGCTATTAACAATACTAACAATTACTAGCTGCATGAATATCGCAGCTGGTTGTTTTGTATTTTGTATTTATTTCAAGATAAAAAATAAGATTACTAATATAAAAATGAATGCGGAAGAACTATTACAAAATATATCGGAACAGACGGAACCAGATGAATCAAAGCAACAAGAAACAAAAAAAGAAAGATTATCAGCCATAGCGGCTGGCGGTGGTAGTCGTCAATATTTGGGTAAAGACATACAACTCACGAATATAGATAGCATGCCCTCGGATGAAATTAACAAACTTTACTGCAGATATGAAGGAAGGCTTGGGGCAAGTATGACCAAGACTTTAGGCAATTCTTTTATTAACTTGTATGTGATGGGAGTATCAAAATATTTTAATGTAACCAATCCACCAAAACTGATAGAAGATTTGGAGGAAGACCCATTTATTAATCATGCTTTGACAAGTGCTTGTTGTGAGTTGTATTACAGGTATGGGATGTGCTTAGCACCATTTACAGCAATACTGACAACTGTTAGACATATTGATTTTAATAAAAATAAAAATAGATAGTATAAATGATGGAGAACCAAGAGAGTGAAGTTATACCTGTACAAAAAGTAAAAAATCCAAAACGAATAGAGGCTGGGAAAAAAGGAGCAGCGGCAAGAAAGGCAAAGCGTCAGGATGCTGCAAATCAAGATGCTGCATACGCTGCAGAGCAAGATGAAATAACAAAAATAACAATAGGTGAAGAGGAACCAGAAATCAAAATAAACGTATACAAAAATTATATTCCACCGTGTCTGGTTTTATTAGTAGGCATTGCTGGGTTGGGTTTGTATATTTATAACAAAAAATCTGCTACGCAACCTGTGCAACCTGTGGCTGTTCATGTTGCACCAAAAGACCCGTTTGATTGTTTTTAATAATTTATTTAAAAAAATAATACAAAAAATAATATAAAAAAATGGCAACAAGTATTGACGGAAAACAAATTGTAAATATGATGTATCACGCTGGAGTGGAAACACTTCTAACTATTGGATATTCTGAGATTGGCAAAAAACTACTAAAAAGACCAGCACCTAAAGTTGATTTTAATATAGAAAATGTTGGGACGCTGTCTGTGGATATAATGTTAGCAATGGCTACAAAGAATATGTTGATTAAGCAAGGTATTATTCCTGCGGATATTATGAAATAATTAAAAAAAATATATATATAAAAAAATGGCAAGTGCAGTAGCAATGATGATAGGTGGCGCATTAACAAACGCATTGACGTTTAGCGGTTCAAATTATTTCTTTTCAAAAATGGGAAGTCATTCAGATGAGGAAAGACAAAAGACATGACAAAGCAGTGGAACAATTGGAAGCAGCACAAGCGGAGTGGAATAAAGAAAGAACAGAGAGATTAGATTTTATTAATAAGCAACTGCAAAAAGAGCATCATGCAGAGCAGACTTTTGATGATGCGGACCAAGCTATGAAGCAGTATTATTATACAACTGGCAAACATTTGCTTTTGGAACCGGAGCCCAGGTTGAGTGATTTTTATACACCATTTCCGGATCAACAGAATAGAGGAATTACGTTTATTGTGGTGGGCATGGCTGCAACTGGATTTGTGGCGTACCAATTGAGTTCATAAAAAAAAAGTTTAAAACTATAATTACTTTGGATTTGAAATGACTAAGTGTGTTTACTTTGAAATAACCTTTGAAAAGACTAAGTGATATGCATGATACCTATTTTTGTTGTTGTTCTTACATGATTTCAATCCAAGTGGTCGCATATAATATGGTGGTTTAGCACTCTTCTCTTATTTATCTTTGAGATGACCAGGCGCCCATACTTCACCATTGTCTAATAATGTCAATACCATGGATGGACCATATTCAGTATCCACTATTTTCGTATCTGTAATAGTATATATTTAATTTATTTCCAAGTCTGTCCATTTCTTTGTGCTATATTGATTTTGCTCTTCAAGCAGTTCATCAAATTGTGCAGTTGTGATTTCCATTTTTTCTTTATAGTTATATAAATTTTAATCTTTAGTAGAAAAAAATGGAAAATATTTATTACAGCCCAAAAGGATTTTGGAGAGGTTACTCAGCAGTTAAAAAATTGTCAAAAGAGGCTGGTGTCAGTGAAAAACAGGCATTAGCATTTTTAAAGAAACAAGCTGTGTGGCAGATTTATTTACCCGCACCAAAGAAAATAATTAGACCCAGGTTTGATGTTTCTGCTAAGAATGGAGTGCATCAAGCTGATTTAGTATTTCTGCCGCATGATACTTTTAGACGCAAGACATATAAATATGCATTGCCAGTGGTTGATATTGCGAGTAGATACAAAGAAGCAGAGCCACTGACTTCCAAGGATAGTAAAGAAGTTGCCAAAGCATTTGAGAAAATATACAGTCGGCATTTAAAATATCCAAAATTATTACAAGTGGATCCAGGCAGAGAATTTATGGGTGCAGTATCGCAGTTGATGGCAAAACATAAAGTAAATATCAGACGAGGCAGAACAGAAATACACAGAGACCAAGCTTTAGTGGAAAGATTTAACAGAACATTAGCTGAAAGATTGTTTGGCTATCAGTATGCTAAGGAAATAGATTCCCAAAAACGCAACAGAGAATGGGTAAAGAGATTACCAGAAGTTGTTAAAGCAATAAATGTGGAAACAAAAAAGCCCCCTCCTGTAGAAACAAAATATTAAAAGGTGATCCTATCTGTATGAATGCAAGTGTAAGATATTTATATCAACCCGGGGAACAAGAAGGTGGAAGACGCAGAGCAACTGATCCAATGTGGAGTGTAAATATTCACAAGATTAAAAGTTATATGGTGACGCAAGGTATAAGAGTATATTATTTGAAAGCACCAGCGCCACAGAGAGGATTTGTCAAAGAAGAACTACTTATTGTTCCTGCTGATACCCAAATTCATAAGTTTTTATAGAAACCATGTGCATCAGTTGTAATTCCATCTTCTCGAATGTATCTTTTAGTGTAAAATGGTGACAGTGTTACTTTGTTTACTGTAATACCGTATATTTGATGCTTCATCGTGCGTATCATTTTCATTTCATGGGTGTATTTTTTCTTGTTAAACAATGCATCCTTGTAGTTTTCAAAGTTGATATTTTTTTCGATTACATATTTTTTTTTACTCCCTTTGCTTTTTTAATGAGTTGTTCATCCGCTCTCAAAATAGAATATAGCTTGGGTCTTAATCCAACATACTCAGCTATAGCAACACCAGCACATTCGTCTTTCATTTTACCCAATACTTTTTTGTTTGTATCATCATGCATTGGGTGATTTTGAGGATAATCACTTAGATCATACTCATCTTTCATTTCAGCCATGTCTTTGTATGCATCATCTGTTTTGATGTCTACCAGTAGGCTGTCAGTGTCTGTGTACAATAAAGTACAGTAATTTCCGTACCTTTTTTTCAGGGTATTATAATACCAATCATACATCATATACTTTGATAAATCCAATACTGACATTCCAACATAAATTGGTTTGTTTAATGTTAATTTTGTTTTGTTCACATGTACTGCTGACAATTCATCTGAAAAATTTATACGCCTGTTAAAGTTGGGTTTGGCTATTATTTTTCTTATCTTTTCATTTTCGGAGCCGTCAGTTATGACTAGTTTTATATCAGTCCGCTTGCGTAGATTTTCCATTGTTTTGCCAAACACAGAGTTATTTCGCTCTTCGGGGCATTTCATTTTATTAGATACTGGGACCATATGCCGTACGACATGGGGAATACGTTTAAGAAGGGTGACTCCATGTCCACCGCCATATGCATGCCATCTTCGGGATGGTTAAAATTTTGTGCTGTTGATTAATATTGAGTTCTGCTCAACCCGAGGCTAGAGGGCGTGAGCGGTAGCTAGCATATTTCACTACCACTCATGAACAGTCTCAATCAAACCGAGACTGCAATATTTCATATGTGTCGTGCTCGGCCGTTTCCAAAGGTCCATTGTCATACTCTTTTTTATAGCACAGTGGCGTTGCTTGTGCAGTGTGGCGACAGTAAAACGTCTCCCCGCGCTTGCAATCAGTACTGTTATTCATTCGATCTTTGGAGATCGCTGAGGACGATACTTATAGTTAGTCATCGGTGGTACATTTTCAATTTCTTTTGTTTTCTTACTTAATTTTTGATTCGGTGGTTCCACTACTCCGGCCGATAAAAGGCTCTGGGTATTGTTTAACCACTCATAGGATATGTTGTCTGCTTTTTATAAGCAGGCTTCATAACCGCTGCTCCAAACTAAATTCCATTATGTTTATTTCGCTCTTCGGGGCATTTCATTTTATTAGATACTGGGACCATATGCCGTACGACATGGGGAATACATTTAAGAAGGGTGACTCCATGTCCACCGCCATATGCATGTCATCTTCGGGATGGTTAAAATTTTGTGCTGTTGATTAATATTGAGTTCTGCTCAACCCGGGGCTAGAGGGCGTGAGCGGTAGCTAGCATATTTCACTACCACTCATGAACAGTCTCAATCAAACCGAGACTGCAATATTTCATATGTGTCGTGCTCGGCCGTTTCAAAAGGTCCATTATCATACTCTTGTTCATAAGTTTGTAAAAATCTTTTTCAAATTGTGATTTAGCTTTTTTCCTATGTTCTGTGTTTAAACGAATATATGATTCCATCCATGGTTTTCATTAAATTCTAATACTCTGTGTACTTTTTTTAGTTTCATACCCAAAGATAAAAACAGTTGCAGGTTTTTGTAATGTAACACATATTTTTCTTTGTCCATAAGATTGGGGACTTGTTGTTCTGTATTTATCATGCTATTATTTTCCAACAGATCTGTCTGGTATTCAGACAACCATTCTTTTTTCACTGCTAATCTTTCCGGTGCAAGCGGATAGTCATTGTGAGCTTCATGGAGTTCTTTGGGATATCCCAAATCAACTTCAAGTATTTGTCCTTTGCCAGGTTTTGGTTTAGAATATTTTCCTTTCTTGTTTTTGGCTTTCCAAACAAAGCCAGAAATATGGAAGTAGCTGACTCATTGCCCACCCATAAAGATTATTTGCATCAAAATACATTAAAAATCTGTTTTCCTCTCTAGTGTTATAATCAGCTACATGTGGATTGTTCGCTTTGGCATATGTTTTTGATACCATACTTATGCCACCTCGCATTACTTTTTCTAGAAACAAGTGCATGTCAATGTCTGTCAAAAGTTCTAATTCTATTTTTGAATGTTTAAGTAAAGCATCCCAAGATAATCCAGGTGCTGTGTAGTAATGCAAGGGATCGAGTTTATATGCATTCATGCATGTTTTTCTGAAAGTTTGATATACATCTGCTAACAGAGTTACATCAGTTTTTACATATACATCATGATAGTCTCCAAGAGTTTTACAGTCAAACTCTTCCATATTTTTTGAGCGTATTCGTAATCTTCTTGGGTAATACCTTCACCTCTTAATGTACTGTAAAATGCTTCTATGGGTGGTAATTGCTGTTCCTTAAATCTTATCATACTGTCCATATATTCGTATGGATAAACACCTTTTGGTAATAGTAAATCTGTTTGTTCCCCAAACTGATTTTTAGTAATTTTGAAATCAGATTTGTCTGTTGCTTTAATGAATTTTTCCAGAGACGAAGCCATAAATTGGAAACTGTCTAAAAATCTAAGCTGGCCGACACTAAATGATATGTATTTTTCAGCATTATTTGGGATTCATGTTATATTAACTTTCATTTTATGTATTGTTTGCATAATCAGATGACTATCATATCCTTTGAGGTTATTAAATATAACAGGTATAGGTGTTTTGCCAGGTTTTATTTTTAGTTTTAAGTTGCAGTTTTTATGTGCTGCGCCTCTCTATTCACCTGTGAAATGACAGTGGTCTCTTACTTTGCCGTTTTTACCACATTTCCTACCTATTTCATTCTCGCATATCCAACATTGTGTTGCTTTTTCGTAATCTTCCTCATTTTGTTGTGTCATGATTAATGGTTTTGGGTGAGCAAATATATTATTAATGTTGCTCTTCTCACATTCTAGGCGATTTAAAAACACTTCAACAGCATCTTCGCCTCTGTAACAGATTTTTCAACTTTACCATCATATCTGACAACCTTGTATCCAAAACCACAAACTTCGTGTACATTTTGAATTTCAGATTTCTTTCCAAATTTGATTGATTGCGGTTTGTTTATACACTCAAAATCAGCATATATTGCAAAAGGCACAGGCATCTGATTTTGATGATTTTTAAATTTTACAGTATTTTACCTTCTTCCTGCATTTCTATTCTGCAAGCATTTTTGTTGATACCCTCACAGTCTTTTTTGTGTTTGGCAAGTAGTCCTTTTCCAATATAGCCGTGAAGGCAACGATCACAGAAGTAAGTTTGACCTTTATGTTTGTTTTGGTCATAGAGCAGTCTATCCAGATTTTTAATCCAGCAATAGTGATATTTTGTTATTTTTGTTGGTTTGTCGGGATAATCATCAGGGTCATAGTTGTCATCTATGGTTCCTTCTTCATCCTCTGAATCATCTTTTTCAACCTCAATGTCTTCAGATATTAAGAGCAGATGAATTCGCTCGATATCTTTTGGTTGTTTTGATATGTGATATGGAAAAACAGTTACCTTTTTATTTTTTCCTGTTGTGATATATCCATAAACGTTGATAGCAAGGTTGTTTTGTTTTTCTACTTTGGAAATTTGAGCAATTGGAGTGGGAAAGTCAATACCATCCATATTCAACTTACCCATGTGTTTCTTATAACTAGATATCCTATTTGGATTATTTTTATCAGGCCACAAAGCAGACACCAATGACACGGGCAAGCACTTATCATCTTCATTCTTTACATTGATTATTGCTTTCTTGTCAGCTAATGCTTTAGGAAGAGGAATATATGAAGAACCTTTTAATGGTTCATACTTTGCAATATTCAAATAAAACTTAACACAGTCATCAATCTCCAATCCTGATGCTGTGTTTGTAAATCTATTAAGGCTCTCTTGTATATATGCAGATGATTCATCGTAAAACTCATTTATTTTTTCAGAGTTTAAGATTGCATTTTGCTCGCTGTGTAATACTGCTGTAGTGTATTTTTTGGTAGAACCATCATCTTTGAATATATTTACAGTGAAGACTTATTGAAACTTTATTCCATTCGTCTCTGTCAGTTCTTTGTTGATTTGTTTTGTGATAATGGATTTTTTATCACGAAATAGTTTTTGAGGGTCTTTGTATTTCTCGGCAGATATCTCGTATGCTTTGAAATAGCCACACATTGGGTTGTCAACCAGTTTTAATTCTGGGAAACTTTCTTTAGATTTTCTATCATTAAACTCTTTCAGTTCATTTATAACATTGTCTCGTAATTTAGCATATTTCTGCTTTTGTTCATTTATAACATTTTCTTGTAATTTATCATATTTCAGCTTTTCTCGTTTACGTTGTTTTTTAGCACGTCTTCTTTTGAGTAAATTTTCTAATGTTTGAGATTTAACCTCTTTTGGAGTTTCCTTTGGAGTTTCACGGGGTTTGATTGTAGTACGAGGGGTTGGGATTGGTTTTACAACTCGTGGAGCCGGAATTGGTTTTACAACTCGTGTTGCTGGGATTGGTTTTCTTTTCTCCTTGTTTTTTAGACTTTTCAATGCCTCGGGTGGTTGGATAGCCATAAGACTATGTTCTAGTGTTTCTTTGCTTATCATTCCTGTATCAAACAGGCGTATTAAATTTCTTATAGTCTCTTCGTTTTATTCCATTTCCTTTATTTGTTATATATTTAAAAAAAAAATATTAAATATAAAAATAATTATATACAAAATAGACAATGGAAATCAATGTTTGTAAATTTCTTAAAATTCGATTACATAATCAATGTGAAAATAATCCAACAAAAGATTCTAATTATTGCAGTTTGCATAAATATAGATTAAAAACAAGTCATGCATTACCGTGCCTAATATGTAAAAAAGGCACTTCTGCAAAATATCAAGTGTGTGTTGGTTGCGGTGCAGCTTCAATTAGAAAAATGAACGATTATTGGAGGTTAAAGTCGTATAACGCTGAGTGTCTCAGATTTAGACGTATTAAGGTTTAAATCATATTTTGATAACTATTAAACAAATTTAAACTTGCAATCTTCACTACCTCTATTCTAAAAGGTTTACTTTCTGTACAACTAGGAATTCAGAAATTAAAAAAACAAAACATGAGTAAGTAGGTACCATTTTGAATTTTCATATTTGAGGTTTTTTATTTCTTGAACATACTTGTTTTTCCGATTTAAAAAAATCAAACTTGAGTAAGTAGGTACCATTTCATATTTCGAAGAGGTTAAAAAAAAAAAAAATAACCGCAGAACCCCCAAAAAACATATATATAAAAGTGCTATATAAACAATTCTCTTCACTAGAAATCAATTGCGAAGACATTATCTTAGCTAAGAAACTTTTAAATCCAAATACCAAAAAGGACTGTTCCCTTCTCTGCTCTTTCATATCAAAGTCATTAGTCAATATGTAATCTTTTTATAGGCAGATGAACTACACAATGTAATATGTATGCATGTATTTTAAATACACTATTGTTGTAGTATACTCTATAATAGCAACTGATATTTTTCTTCTTTCTGTTCTAGGATGATAACTGTACTCAGTTTATTTCTGTACTAGCTTGTTTATACAGTTTTTCCTAATAAAGAATTGAATTCAATTGAAATTGAATTGAAAATTCACACAAAAATGGATCTTCGGACCGTAAAAAGTATTCGAGCGAGCGAGGGTATTCGAGAAATAATATTCGAATAATCGAGGATAAATTACATTGAATTATATAGGAGTTGTGTCGGGACCGGAACATGTGTTCGAGTTACCGATGGTATTCGAATCACCGGTGTTCGAGCTATCGAAGTTCGATTGTACTTACATGTCACTAGCATATATCCAAAATGTTTTTGCTGCTGTTCAAAGTGTGTGGAACATGTTCGCTTCTAAGTACAGTCATCTATTTCTCGACTTGAGGCATAAAATCTCCACAACTACACACCGAGGGGTAAAACTGAAATGGAAATTATACACACCTGTATGACCAGACTTCATTAAACTTTATATAAAATGAATAACCATAACACAGCAATTCTAAAAATAGGTAGAAACAATCTGTAACAATGAAAAAATAAGTTTAGTGGCTCAGTATGCATGGTAACTAGCCATTTCAAGCATTTTTACGACATTTTTCTTGAATGTAATGTTTACTAAAAAAATAATAAATTGCTGAGTATGTCAAAAAGTAACTTGTGTTACTTTAACAGGTACATACATGTATATAGAAAAAACTTATGTCACAATATCCTCAATATATGTTACATTTATTCTTCAACAACCATTCAACTATATACCATATATTCCAGTTTGGGCTGAAAACTTACAAATCCGAGGCATGATGTTTATTTTCAAACTGTTGCAAATCCTTTACAAACAATTCAAGCTTGATGAAACTTCACAGTGTTGTTGCTTATATAAGAAATATTTAGAAAATAATAAATTACACTACCTATCCACTTGACAAGATGTATTATTAGCATTTAAAATACAACATGTTATTAGCGCCACTCAATTTAAGGCATATTTCAAGCATTAATAGCACTGTATATCAATAGAAAGACAGCTTTAGCATGAAAACCCACATTTAATATGGACTGACATTCAATGAGCATGTCAATGCATTTTTTTTTAAAAGAAAACCTGCAAGGACTACATTTTTAAAAACATTTTACTGTTATGACACAATCACCACCTGCATTTTAGACAGTGGAATCTAGTCTAGTGTGATTACACCATACCGTTTCTTTGAAGTTCAGATTGTTAATGACTCATCCCAGTCTGGGGAGCTGCACTTATATAGTGTTACAAAACCTTTCTGCTATATAAGCACTACTTACACATGGTTCCATCATGAGAGGCGATCAGAAGCGACGAGCTACTATGTTTAAGAAGCAATGCATACCTTACAATAAAGGAGTAATTGTTGATTCCGTAGCAGGAACATCAAGGACTCCAGCCAGAAAGATATCACGACCACCTTCTAATGTTGCTCTGCTGAGTGCATCTGCTTCAGACTGTCAACAAGACATCATGATTTTACGACCGAGAGCTGTGGAAGAGACGCATATTGAGCATGTTTCAGTCATCGACCCTATTTCTGGAAACAGGATCGTAAATAATCAAAAGATGATGGATGCAATTAATGACTGTACAAAAGCCCACTCCCAAATGGGATGCAGAGATCTTGAACTTGTCATTGCTAAAAATACAAAATGGGGAACAGGCTGGAAATATACATGGAAATGTGTGAATTGTACATTCCACTCGAAAGAATATAAACTTTACGACGAGGTGGAAACCCAATTACCTGACCCGAATGCTGCTGAAATAAACATTGGATTACAGGTTGGCCTATTAGACACACCCATCGCCAACACTAGAGCACGCCTACTTTTGGCATCAATGAACATTCCACCACCTGCGAAGTCTGGCATGCAGAAGATGGCGAATAAAGTCTCTAAAATAACAACAGAACTGAACCGAACTGATATGGCAAACTAGCTTGAAGTGCTACAAGACATCTTGAGTGATTTGGGCCTAAGCGGTGCTGTTCATGGATCTTTTAATGGACGCTATAATTCAATTACCATAGTGAGCACAACTAAACCTGGACAGAACTCTTCGCAAGCTATAGGTGTATTTGCAGAATCGATGACTGAAAACAATTTTATTTTAGACATTGCAGTGGAAAACAAGCTCTGCTCTGCTGGTACACATCTTAGAGCATGTGGGTTTGATGTTGTATGCCCTGGAGGACATACTGACTGTACCGCCACACTTCCAGATGTAGCGCCTCACTCGGAATATGAGATGGCAAAGGAAATTGCAAACCGTTTCGCTAGGAAATCTGTCATGGTGACAATACTTACCACAGATTTAGACGCAAAGGCAAAACATGGCTTCGAAGACGCGTATAAAGAGCTTTTTCCTGATTTTCAGCTGAAAAATCAAAAGGACCCAACTCACCTTGCAAAGTCACAAGCAAGATGCTGCATGAATGCGAAATACAGTGATGGAATGTTTCCAGGATGTCGTACTAGAGAAGAGCATACAAAAATACAAAAAGTGTTTTCAATTGACGTGAAGTCACGTTCTAGTTTAATCCATAAAAAAGATATGGAGGAGAGTTCTGGAGACTTACCTAAACTTGTGAGTCTTGTAAATGAAGCAGTGAAGGCAACCATTATGTGTTATGATGGAGATTGCAGCAAATGTCGACGTCACTCTCTGGTGGTGGTGGACAAAGAAGTTCTTGGTGGGAGAGATCGGCATTCCTTGGACCCCATAATGTATCGGTATTACGTATGACTGAAAACGACAAAGTGTTATTAGAGGAAGTGCTACGACTGAGACTGGGTGAAGAAGCACTTGAAAGCACACAGTTTGGCTATAACACGCAGACATGCGAATCGTTCAATTACAGCTTATCGAAGAGTGCACCCAAAAACGTAAACTACTCGAGAAATTTTAAAGGCAGATGTTCTTCTGATGTCCTCAGACACAACAATGGACAAGCTGATGCTCTCATTATGAAGCTAGAGTGCATGGGAGTACATTTGTCGCCAGGACCAGCACTAGCACTGAACAAAATTGGAAAAGATATGCGAGTGCATAGACAATATAATAAAAGCTTCAAGGTGAAAGCTCGTAAAATAAAGCGCCGTGGTACAAGAGAATGGAAACACAGATTGTACAGGCAGCAGCAAAACAGACGACAAGCTGACTATGTGAGCAGTCGACGTGACCATGCGTACACTAAAGCATGAAAAACTAGAATTAATATGTGACAGAATGCAGAATGCAGTAGTTCATCAGCAGAATGTGAAGAAACATCAACGTTAAATGTTAAAATTACTTTTTGTGTTTGTCCTTGTTTTCATTGTCTCCAGCTACTGCAGTCTGTTGTCTTGTTTAGTTTTCTCCCCATCTCTGAAAAATATATGAGTAAACCAATAACATATCTTTAAAAAAAAATCACACATAATACACTTAAACTTGAAGAATAAACTTGAAGAATGAAGAATAAACTTGAAGAAGAAGAAGAAGTTAAATCAAACTTTATACTTTGAACAAGCTTTATACTTTGAGAAGAAGAAGCAGAAGAAGAAGAAATAATAAGAAGAAGAAAGAAGAAGAAATAATAATAAGTAGAAGAATCAGAAGAAAAAGAAGAATCAGAAGAAAAAGAAGAGAAAATGAAGAACTCCTCCTCCTCCTCCTCCTCCTCTTCCTCCTCCTCCTCCTTCTTCTTCTTCTTCTTCTTCTTCTTCTTCTTCTTCTTCTTCTTCTTCTTCTTCTTCTTCTTCTTCTTCTTCTTCTTCTTCTTCTTCTTCTTCTTCTTCTTCTTCTTCTTCTTCTTCTTCTTCTTCTTCTTCTTCTTCTTCTTCTTCTTCTTCTTCTTCTTCTTCTTCTTCTTCTTCTCTTCTTCTTCTTCTTCTTCTTCTTCTTCTTCTTCTTCTTCTTCTTCTTCTTCTTCTTCTTCTTCTTCACAGTATAAAGCTTGATTTAACAAATAATATATAAGACATAAAAAACACATAATAATTACATATAAATTTAAGTAAACAAACTCTTGTTATAAAAAATTAATAAGAAAAATAAGGGAAAAAAGAAAAAGAAGAAGAAAAAGAAGAACATGATGAAGAAGAAAAAGAAGACTCGCAACTCGCAATGAGAAAATACATTACAAGACAATTACCGCTCAGCATAATTATGAATCCTTAGATGAAGAAAGCAGCCAGAGTATTTTCCATGTCCCTCGGCTGACTCAGTTGGAGTGCTGGTTGTTAATATATTGGGGCGCCAGTGATAGATGATCAGCATTAATGCACAATTTATTATGACACAAATGACTGACCGACTGTCCTCTATGCCCCAGATACTTTTCGCCGCAACTTCAAATGCATGGCAAGTCTGTTCGCAGAGAATGCAGCTTTATTCCTCTTAATGTCTGGGCCGAGCCAATGTCTTGTCCATTTCCTTGTCCGCGTGCTTGTCCAGAGGTGACGTTCACCATTTTCACCCAGCACGCTGTTTTTCTGCAGTTCTCCTCCATATATTTTTTGTGTTTTGTTCTTTTAATTTTAAGAATCCGCGGTGTAGCAAAACGTACATGGACACATATGTAACACAGACATGAACTACATACCTTGTAGCATTTAGACTCCTTTTGAGGGAAATAAAGCAGGTAAAATGATGACATTTTGAAGACAGCAAACAGCAAAAGTACACAAACACTACCTACACATGTCACAAGCATCATATAAGTCTTATTCAGTCTTGATATTTAACGTATAGGCTAATACAGTCACTTACCTTGGTCCGGTTGGAACCTGCAATTCAGGACCTAGACCACTATTATTTTTACATAGGGTTGTTAATAAATACCGAAGATGAGAAAGCTAGGAGTAAGAAGAGTGGTAGAGCAGCACGTTTTCTATCGCGGGATGGTAGGACGAGACGTTCACCATCACGAAGTGGCAAGAAGCGTCGCTCCCCATGGCGAAGTGGCAATAAGAGTTGCTCCCCATCGCGAAGCGACTCGAGCACGGACGATAGTTTGTCTGGGGTTGACCGGAAGCACCTGGTATACAAGCGGGGAATGTCTTCTGTTTATAAACATGGCGGATCTAGGGAATGGGACCCCATCAAGTCCATACCCAAGGCCCTCATGTATGATGGAAAGACGCAATGGCTGGTGTTCAAACAGCGTTTCACAAGTTATGCTAGCATGAAGGGGTGGTCAAAAGCCCAATGCCTAGATTGTCTGTGTTGGTCTTTGACGGGCAAGGCTGCAGAGTATTGTGCTCTTATTAGGGAACGGAATGTCGGCAGATCTATGTCGTACCGGCAAGTGCTAGCACAACTAGAAAGCAGGTTCGGTTCCAAAGAACTTCCGGCTACTGCAAAAGCCAGATTACAACAGGCTGTGCAGGACCCAGACGAGTCATTGGAAGACTGGGCTGACAGGGTGTTAACATTGGCAAACAAGGCATTTGTGGGTCTTCCAATTATTTACTCGACCCAACAGGCGGTGTTACGGTTCTGTCAAGGACTGGCAGACCGTGTAGCTGGCCATAGTGTCGGGCTTGAGCAGCCGGCCCACATTGAAACTGCTATAGACAGAGAGAGATGGCACCAACACATGACTCAGGCTGTGTATGGGAAGGCCCGTAAAGAACCCAAGCGGGAGCGGGAGTATGATATGGATGACCCTGTGGTTGTTTGGGCGGTCCAGGAGCACAAACCCCGGGAGGCCAGTAGGGTAGATGACGTTCTCGCTAAATTAGAACAAAAGTTCGAAACTTTGTCGATGAAGTTTGACTTGCTTAGTGGGGGCCAGCAGGCAGACAAGGGACAATGGACCTCACCCCAGTGGCAAACTTAAAGCCCACCCCCAAATCAGAAGCAATCACCGAGATTGGCATGTTTTGGGTGCGGGAAGGCTGGGCATTTCAGGCGGGAGTGTCCACACAGGGAGCATGTTGAGAAACGGTACAGGGTCGAGGGCGTGGGCCGAACCTCGATCCGGGGACGAATAGGTCAGACAAGGCAGACAGGGCAAAGCCCTTAAATTGTGACCAGGTAGAGTGTCAAAAGAGTGCTCGCCGGTCCACAGAATTGCCGGGAATGCCTGAATTAAATGGTTTAGTGGGGGTCCGGCAGGTGCAGATCTGCCTGAATGAAATTGTGTTGGGTGACCCATTAGAAAAGGATCAAGGGGCTCAGACGGGGAGCCAGTTAGTGGTAGAAAGCAGCGTGAAGCCAGAGCCAGGGCTGGCGCTAGATGTTGTGTCATCACCAAATCAGGGTAAAATAAGTTTTCCCGAGAGGGCGGAGAATGAGGGAGTAGAAATACCTGAACATATGGGCAGGGTAGTTCGGGTAGATCCGAGGGATCTGGGGTTGATCACATCTCCATCCGTGGTTAGTGATTTCCAGGCGGGAACTCAGGGGACCAGTCGTCCAGAGGGGCCGGAAGTAGAAGGCCAGGGTACGGATGGAGGGGAGGCGGTTAAGGTGTGCCAGTTGGGTTCTACATCCCAGTCAATTGTTGAGGTCCAGGTAGACGGACATAAAGTGGATGCGGTGGTGGACACAGGGGCGGAGGTTACCATTATTGCAGATAGGCTTTATTGGTCTATGGAGGTACCTCCCAAATGTATTAGGGATGTTAAACTCCTGACACCAAGTCAGGAGTTGTCAATGCACGGGTTTCTTATAGGTCCGGTAACTTTAAAGATGGGCGAGAGGCTGTATAAGGAGACTGTGTATGTAGCTCCTATCGCGGAAGATATGTTACTGGGCTGCGATACGTTATTTCACCTGGGAGCAACCAATATTAATGTGGGTGAGGGTGCATTGATAATTGATGGTCAAGTCCTCGGACTGAGTACTGGCCAGGGGGCTATTGACCTGGCAGTATCGGTACTACCTTCTAGGACGACCGTATGTGGTCAGAATGGACCAGACGAGTTTGACTTGGTTGTTGAGGTTACCCAGGGGCAGTGTGTGGCAAGAAACGCGGGACCTCGGATGCAATGTCTTGGATACCAATGGTACCGGGATATTGCAACGCGTTTAAATGCCGGAGTTGAGCCAGGGGAACTGCCATGTGGGGGTTGTGAGTACTGCGCCAGGGCGAATAGGATCTGGGGGTGTTTTATCCGAGATGTCGATGAAGCGGTTTCGTTGGCGGCGTCTGGAGCACAGGGAGTTGCAGGGTGCACCAAGGGGTCGCGGGCGACCACCAAGGTGGGAATGTCAACTACTGTGCGGGGACGGGATGTCAGCGAAAAGGTTCCTGGGATGCGGAATGAATTGATCACTCCGCGGGATCCGCAGAGGTGCAGGGGAGCGAGCTTTTGAAAAAAGCAGCTGTAACCGCCAAGTGATAGTCAAACTGGAAGGGTCGAGCGGTCCTAGAGGGATGGTAGTAGAACCGGAGGTAGAGGTTCGAGGCAAATGGGCTGAACCGGGTCCAGGGTATATGGTTTCCGGGCCGGATACAGGGGCAGATGAGGAAGACCCTTGGAGGCCCTGGGATGAGCAGGACCGATGGGCAAACGGGGACGAACCGTGGGTACCCTGGGATCCGGGAGGGGGCCAGTCACAAGAGGTGAGGTGGCCTGTCCTGAAGTGACGGCCTGGGATTCTGGGAGCGGGTGCTCCCTCCAGGCGTCGCCAGGATGCTAGACTGTGCAAGACGGAAGTGGAGACGGCCATCGACCCCCTGCTCGTCTTGTCAGGGAATCAAGGGGCAGGTACTGCCTTGTCCAGGGGACAGAGAGCAAGAGGAAGCCCTGTTGGGGCAGGTACGGTTGGCCCGCCATTGGGTAACTCCCGTTGGCTGTTAAACATGGCGCGGGAGGCGGATCAACTTCAAGTCGCGGAGGCTAGTTGGATCCGGGTCAACGCAGGAAAAGTGGGGATAGTTCAGGGCCCAGCAGGGACATGCGCCTGTTGCAGGACCCGTCTTTTCCCCGGGTTGTTAGCGACGCTGCAATGGGGCGGAGTAGAACTCCACCTGTAGAGCAAAGTTTTGTTGGCGGCTCAGGACCCAGCCGGGACTCTGTCCTGTCGCAGGAGTCTGGCCCCTTTCGGGCAGTGGACGAGGAACCCAGTCTAGGGGAGTCTCGCGGGGCGAATGAGGTTCCCGGAAGTTTAGAGCTGCGAATGTAAGGGTATTTGTCGTCGGGAAAGGAAGGGGATGAGGCGGCACTGTTGGCTTTGGACCCTGACACCACCATCCTGAGATAGCTGGCCTAGGGGACCTGGCCCAGATGTCCGTGGATGAGGCCGGTGCGGGGGTTGGTCCGGCATCCGTTGACAAGCGGGAAGTCAGAGAGTAGGGACGAGTCGTCCCTAGTTGGTGGTGGTGACGCAGGGTTAGCCCGCCTAAAGGACAGGACCGGAAAAGTCGAGGGGATAGGAAGCCGAGGGCTCGCCCAAGGAAACGACAAAAGAGGCAGCGGGGGACATCCGGGAGTACTCCCGCCAATGAAGGTAGCCTGCCGCGCCGGGTAGAGTGAAGCTACTCTCCGGCCGGGAATCTAACGGGGTTGGTGTTGCGGCCTACTGGTACGGAGCGGGGCAATCAGTGCTCACACAGGCAGAGTGGGGATCGGAGGCTGAGGAGGCTGGATGAGTATGACCGGAGGCTGAGGGGTCCGGATGAACTTGATTGGAGGTCGGGTGCCGGGAGACGGGAAACGTCCGAAGTCCCGGCACCGTACTCAAGGGGGAAGGGAAAAGCAGGGAAGGACCTCTTGGGCATCCGGGGGTCCAGGCGCCTGTTCCCGTTCCCCATGGGGAAGGGGACCATAGCAGCCCTGGCGACCTCAGGGTCAGGTTGACCCAAGGGGAAACCGAAGTGAGTAGGCTGGTAGAGGCTTGTGACTCCGGGACGGGTGTAGGGGACGCCCATGGCTCCCCACCTGGGAATCTGCTGGCTGTGATCCTGCAGGGGGGTGTGCGGGGCAAGGAGTTGGATTCCTGACGGTTAGCGGGGATGTTGTTATAGAGTTGCTACCCAGTAGGGCGATTCCGCACCCCCATCGAATAGTGAATAAGGGGAGGCATGGTTAGAGGAGTTGCCTCCCTACCTTCATACTAAAGTTAAGGATGGTTAACCGGGGTTAATATATATTGTTAGGGACCATTATCAAATAATGCCATAAACCAGTTACGGTTTGGTCATAGGGTTCATGGGAAATAGTGCGGGTAGGGATTAAGGTATGGTCAACAGGGGCTATTAGGATTAATCTTAAAGTTTGGTCACCAGGGTCATCTGTAGAGGGGAATCATTGACGGTATGTTATTATTTTTCTTTATAGGGATGTTATTTTTATTATTCATGGCGCCTCAGCGGCCGCGCGGGACAAAAAGTCACTTACGGGCAATGTTGGGGGAGGCTCCCCCTTGGTCATAGCTTTGGTGAAAGGTTTACCGTATGTGGTAGTATCCAATTCCAGGGGAGGCCCATGACAGTTAGGGCTAAACGCCCGAAAAGGGAAGTTAGCGCTCACCGGTGACACTCTGGGTTCAGGAGTGGAGTGAGGGGTCCCCACAGGCAGAAGGACCATTATTATAAAGTGGGGGGGGGGGGGGGAGTGTAGTGACTGTCGATAGGGGGCCTATATGACCTTGCGGTCGGGTTCCTGGACTTGTGGGGAACCAGCTGATTCCCGCCTAATGACACCACGTGACCGCCCGCAGAGAGCTGTGAGCGCGGTCTGCGAGTAGGAAGCCAGACTGACGAGACGCTGACTAACGACAAGACTGATAAATAGTAGTTTAACTCATATCCTGACAAGATCCCGGTGGGAGCTGGCAAAGACAGGTAGGAAACACTTGAGTAGTATCAGTAATGCCCAGTGCAACACAAAAATGGGCCTTAGATGATTCGCTGACCTGCTTTTTTTCCCAAAATATTTTCCAAACTGGAAGTAAACGCCTTCTTTTTGGATTCTGAGGTCAAACTGACCAAAGTACACTTGAAACTGTGCTTCACAAAAAGTAGTGCAGCATGTCCAGCTTACCTTCAGTTTTCATGCGGTTTTCGCTAGAAGCAAGTTAAATGATTCAGAAATAAAGGAAAACACTCAATACATACCAGCCCTGTGTCTTTCACCTCTCCTATGCTTCACAGTAACTTACTCAATAGTTTCCCTGAGGGAATTACTTCTGCGTTCCACCAGATTGGGCCCATGGTACTCGGTCTAGCTCCTATATGGTCCCAGGTTCCTAAGATCTGACGGACACGTGCAAGTTGCTCCTCCGTGAGATTTGCCGTATCAATTCTGACACCAAGTTCTTCCAGGGGTGAAACATTACCCTCCTTAGTCACTGTCATACTGCCAAGATCCGAGGCCAGGTCATCCACAATCTTCACTGATCTGGCAAATATCAGACTTAGGTCGAAATATGATATGTTTAGCAGACATGTTGCAAATTTTAACTGAAATCTTGGCACAGTTACCGCGTTGTTCCAGGTTAACCACTCTCGGACAGACTGTATATCCGGATGGAGAATCTGCCTGTAAGTTCTCTGTAACAACAGTACTGACATTATGGCTAACATGTCTAGCTGTACCATTAATTGTAATGGTTTCATAAGGTGCAACCTTTATTACATTCTTGTTGCTGGACTTCACTGTAAATGTATTGCAACTTATGCTGTCCATAGCAACTTTCCACTCTTCAGGAACATCAGATGAAGAATTATCTGTATCCTGTGCAAGAACATTCTTACACAAACGAATAACGTTGGTTCCTATAAGCACTGGACAATCAGTATTCAAATATGTATCCGGTACAACTAAAACAGGTACATCAAATAAAATATCAGATAAATACGGAACTAAAATATTACATTCAATAAAACCAATATACTTCAACAGTGATCCATCAGCAATGGAAACCTTTATACCCAGTGTATCCAAACTGTGTAGAACTGGTGGATATGTTAAAAAACGATAAAAAAACTCGGATACTGTAGAAATCATCGACCCAGTATCCAACAAGGCTCTGACCCGTGATCCCTGCAAGAAAATATCACTTTCATTAGAGCTACCTATCATTTTCTCTAATATATCTTGGCCTATATATTCACCAGACTCTGGTTGGCCATCAACAGAGACGGTTAAGCTTTTGGCTGTTGATTCCCTCTACCAAAACCATTCTGTTGGCCCCTGTTGTCTTTCGGACGGTGGTTGTTGTTACTGCCACCTGGATAGTTGTATGGTGGACTGTTGCCATAACGGAAACCACGTCCACGACCTCGACCCCTGAAAGTGTTCCGGGAGAAGTCCCCGTTCATGTCATCCCTCTCATCCAGCCTATTGAGGATCATGTCCATCTTCTCGTCTTTCTTCCTATCCAGCCTCTTTTCCAACACATCTATTCTTTTCTCCAGCTTCCTCTCCACATCTGCAATCCCCAGAGACACAGGTGTTTCCGCTCTCACGGGCTGGTGACCCACCTTGTTGGGTGGTGCGGTGGTCTTAGCATCTGAAGGAGTGATACTTATCTCCTTGTCCACCATGCGTATCTCCCGTAGAAGGTCATCATAATTTGACAGGGTGTCATACTTATGCCGGGTCTGGCTCTTGAGCTGCTCAGATCGGAGTGACGTCCAAAACTTATGCCGCATCAGGTCATTCTTGGCCTCCTTGGCAAGAGGTTTGTTGTCAATGGCAATCTGTAACAAACTTTCCAAACGGCAACTAAAAGATGTGACAGATTCCTCCGATTTCTGAAAATTATTAAAAAATTCCTGCATAATCATGACGTTGGTAGAAATATCACCAAAAAGGGCATCCAACTTCGTTAACGTATCTGTGATAGTGGCCTTTTCCCCTAAAGGTATGAGCATTCTACTTGCTGTTCCCCGCAGAGACCTCCTTATGGCTTGAATAAGGATGCTCGGAGTTATATCAGGGTCCTCTGTCAAACAACGTATCTCAAAGCGCCACTCGTTGTACGTCACGTCCCCCTTCTGGTCGTCACCTGAGAAAAATGGAATCTTAGGAATGGATGACTGTGCGACAAGACGAGTTACATCCTCTGTCTTGGAAACACTCAAATCTCCACTCGCCTTAGCCTTCATACTGGTGGTCTCATACACCTCGTACAACCTAGACTTAGGTGTACTACTAATCGGCTTTCGTGGTGTTACATCATATCTACTACTCTTAATCAATAAGTCAATCATCTCCTGCTCTGACAGAGCTAACTTAGGACTTCCATCAGTTTTAGCCGCCATCATATTTTCTACCTTAATCAATTTATCACAGTAACACACTTATCACTATGTCACAGTAACACACAACTATCACTATATATCAAAAACACTAAAGTTGTGTAATCACAATCTAAACTATCACTGAAAATGAACAAAAAGATTAATTCCCTGACATAAATTGTCCGTTATTCAACAGATAACATCTATATATGCACTATTACTAATAGCTGAAAAATAATACTATCAGTGATTATAAACTCCTGAAATTATCAACAAGTGTTAAGTGAAAATCTCTGACAAATAACTCCAAGACTATGTCACCGAAAATAGTAATCAAAAGATAAATCACTTATAAACTACCCTGAAAATAAATAGATCCAAGCTATTAATTCCTGGAAATAAATTGACACATAATATTATTTCCTGAAATAATAATCACTATATACACAATTTCCTGAAATAATTTCACAAAAGCATAAAAATATCCTGAAAACAGTCTCAAAATATCATATCACAGTTCTAAACGCAAGCTGGCACATATAAATACAAATATAATATATAAATATTATGCACAAATATAACTATAATTACCTTTTTCTTCCATCGTTTTCTCCGCCGTAAAGTGCAAGTGAATGAGAATGGATTTTAAAGAAAAGAGTGAATGTGTGAAGGGATGATTAAACAGACCAGAAGAAAAGTCAGTGAGCAAACACCCTCATCAGTTAACTAGTATACCAACTTCTACGTGGTAACCAGATAATTATTATACACTCAAAAACTCAAATATCTATATCTCAAACCCAAAACACTAATGACACTTTAATGTGTATACTACCGGTACCCAAAATATCTCCGGTTCCAACCGTAAACTCTTAACCTCTATGACATCCTAAAGATATCAAAATCCGCACTTATTTTATCAATTCTTTTGAAAAGAATACCAAATAACTATCTCTGCTCTAAAAAGAGTTCACTGATCAATACCAATATTCAAAAATCACACACTATAATAGTAGCAATGCAAAACCCGATAGGTGGCGCCGCGTAAGCTATATTTAGAATTTAGGAATATCCCAACCTGGAGTTGGGTACTTCAAATTACGCATCTTTTTAGTACTAAGACACTAAAAAGTGGAACTTTTTATGTTGAATATAGGAAGAAAACACTGCATACATTACGTAATTGACCTCACGGCTTTTGTTATTTATTGGTAGATGAAAAATAAATGGAAGCGAAGTGCGGTTTTTGGAAGTTCAGTATTAAATCGGATGATTACGCTCTAGTTTATGTACAAATAAAGTACTTCAATAATTAATCTTCAATTTGTATTATATTTAATCTCACAAAAAATGACGTACTCGTGGTGTATTTGCGCATTTTTCAACACCTGCTAACATCAGAAAAGACAACTCTTGTCATGTGACTGTAATGCGCATGCGTGGTACTACAAACAAGATCGTCTTTTTCGAGTCTTATTTCGGACTAGAAACTTGTTCCCACTAATAATTCTCATGAATTCTTTAGTGAAATAACACTTTAAATATTCCATACACATGTTATCATTCACCACGAAAGAACTTTTGGCTTTTTTAGGCTAATTTACTCATTTTTCAGAATTGTTCAAATTTGACCTTGACATTGTCACGATAAGTCATGTAGGCCATCTAACGCGAGTACTCATTTGTTTACATAGCAAAGATGACGGGTTTAACACCAACTTGTGAAAATAGTAGCACATATTTAAAAGAAAAAGGGAAAGAAACATTCATTTGACACATTACTTTGTAAATAAAGATCTGCATGACTTCATTGCAAGGAAAAAACAATATTTATCAGCTAGGTTGCTTTTTTCAGAAAAATTGATAAAAAGGCTTATTCATTTTGGCAATTGTAGGACACAAAAAATATTTTTTTTGCATGTGGGGTGGTTCATAAACTTACTTTTTTTCCCTCAATGGACTATTTTGATGATACTGTTTAGAAAATACTAATCAGTTTCCCAATATTTTCTAATTTGAAAAATGCGTTTGCATTGCTAATAATAGTGTTGAAAATATATCACTGTATGTTAAGTTCACAAACGTAATACACACGCAAAAAGCACAAAAATAAATATAATCACTTTTAAGTGTTCACACTAGTGTTCATTAAGAATGACACTTGGTTGGTCAAGAAAAGACACTTTCACTAAGTATACATGTATAATACTCTGGAATATACCCGAAATTGCTGCAAAATAAGGTCTATATGCCTAAATAATGTTTATTGTCACTAATAATGAAGCATATCATACTATTTCATAATTTAGTTTACACCAGAATATCACCAAACATCCCTCTAAACATGACTCAAATATATCTTACAACTGACAGTTGTAAATCTGACCTAGTCTAAAAATAGACTCACTGTGTTAACCAGTCTAAAAATAACCGAAACTTACACAAATTCTGTGACTGCAATTATCTGGTGAAAACTATAATATTTAGATATTACATTACTTCGTTATTGTAAAAGAATATAAAATGCACCGAATAAAGTAAAAGTTTCACTTACAGCACTTCATTATAATCCTTTATAACAATCCTTTTTCTATGAAAAACACACACAACAGTTGTCACATGTTACAGTTACACACACGATTATGTCCTGGTTCTCCAACGTCGATCACTTAACTCTACACATCATGACCTCTGTAACGAGTTCACGAGCCGTCAAAACGTAAACACGTTTGATAACTTAACACCGGAATTCCTCGCGATCGCGCGAAATAAATATTATGCTAGATCTAGACTTAATTTCCAAAGTAGGCCTATCAGATCTGCTGCAGCGCTATAAATGAAACACTAGAACGAATCATTCATTGCATTCCCGCCATCCTGATCTTTGGAATCGGACACTTATAGTCGTCGTCGGAGTCGGCATCTGGCTGGCTTAAATTTCCCTCCAAAACGTTGGGCGCCATTTGTAACAAAGGTCTTATGGGGGTAAATTCATAAAGCTCCAAACCATGATTTAGGGTTCTTTATATATATACGGGTAATATAAAGCCTGCAATATATACAAACATCAAATTTAACAAACAATTACAACATGAATGACATTGCAGCCATTACAGAAATACATTATCTACAAACGCGGCAATTTCATTAATATACCAAACAATCGAGAACTCACCAGACAAATCCATATTTAGGTTCTGCAACCAAATATTTACCAAGAATCTAATAGCTGTAGAATATATAAAACTACATTCTCAATCACACTTTTACAAGTCTAAAGATTAATACTAAAATATATATTATTACATCTCTGTACTAAAATAGGTGTTTCTCTTAGAGAAGGTAGGCAAATACTGAGTTAGTTAGAGTTATCATGCCATGCAGTGTTAGGGGTGACCTAAGTTAGTTTTCACTCACTCAGTCCTGTCAACCAAGCTGTATTTGTACAATAATCAGTTTGTCAAGACATACATGACAACCGTATACAATATAAATAATACATTGACCTCATGATAAATGGTCTCATTAACTTTTACAGTTATTACTCAGTACTGTGAACATAGCCAGTTATCTACCTGTGGAGTAAGGGACATAAATATGAGTAAACATACTACAGAGAACTATAGCAGTTGTCTCTCTTGAACCACTATTAAAGGCACGGCTACATATATCTAAATAAGTTCACCTGCACGACTCCAAATTCCAATCAATAACCAGAGTTGTCGTTCCTTTTGCATTCATTCCTATCTGTCAACATCATAGCACAATACGGCCGTTGCGAACATAAGCAGGATATACCGACATGTAACAAGCATTCAACACTAATATTTGATGCGTATTATCAACAAGTAGTTTGGAGATAACAGTTAAATTTAGATTTTTAGAACACAAAAACAGATCGATACTGACTGGCAGTCACTGCAAAGAGGTGTGCGTTAGAATTAAACGTTCATAATAACCTCTGATTTCCACACCCTGAAATAATTAGTATTTGTACCCTAGTTGAACAAATCCGAATGTTTTATAAAACAGTGTTGTACTGCTCGTCTACGTGCACATGCACATGCACATGCACATGCACACGTCATTTTCCAAGTATAAAAGTGTTTACTAACAATGATATGTTTGAATGGTCTGTAAACATCCTCTTTAAAATGCAAACGTTTTCAAATAACAGGATGTATTTACCCGGCATATTAAAGGTAAATAAAATAAAAGTAAACACTTTATTTACTGCAACACGTACAACCTTCAAAGTCGAAATGAAGTCGTTAACGGTAAATAAAAAACAAAATACTACATTCAACAACCCAAACAGGTTAAGTTAAAACATGAACAACAAACTTTGAATATGAAGTGCAAACTGTTTTCATTAATAGTATTAACTATCAGAATAACTTTCGGTAAACACTAGATTTAGATTTCCAAAAAATTGCATTTGCGCGAATTTTATTATATGCCAAGTCTTAACATTGGAAGGTCTGTCCTCAATCCCCGCTCACTCCCCCCACCCCACCCACCCCGCCCCTCACTCTCTCACCCACCCCCACGCTCTCCACCCAGAGCGTCTCCGTGGCCGAATGGTTAACGACGTTGCGTTGTAAACCTTCGCCTCTCACCGCTGCGGGTTAGAATCCCTCTGGGAGCTCGACTTGTAAGTGAGGAAGTGTCGATTCCTACGGATGGCGGGAGGTGTACAGTACTGGTTCCACCCTGGAAATGTCGGTGGTCTGTCTCCATCACAAAAAATCGACCGTCATATATAACCTTACATGTGTTGAAAATGACGTAAAACACCATACAACCAACAAACCAACCGCTCCCCCCCACCTCCCCCAACCCACCCACTCACACACACACACAACCTAAACACACACTACCCCCCACCTTCCTCTGGCAGTTACGCTACGGTATAAACCGCTAGTTAGCTAAATGAGAAAGAAATTAAATGGGGGTGAGGGACGTCCCTGTAACACATTATTTTAGGTTATACTGGGACTGCAACCTCAGAAGGTTGTGAGATTAGGAATATTACGAAATAGTAAATTTACGAAATTAAATTATTATTATATTGTGTGACTTTTGTTAAAGCCAAATATATAAATTTACAATTTCATGTGTAGGTGAGTGCGTTAGTTCACGTAAATAGCAACATATTTATATATATATATATACAATAAATACCAATTTTGCCATTACTCACAAACAAAAGCAGACGATAACAACTGCAAAGTATATACACGCGCGCGCGCACAAAATCATTCAAATTTAGGGATGGTGTATAATAAGTAATACAAGAGGTCAATGATCTTGTTTAACGTTGAATCAAAACGATTTTCGACAAGGACCAACAGCATGTCATGCTGACCACATGTCATGCTGACCATTTTAGAAAAAGTCCCATATCAATATCACTTAGAGTTTTCAAGAAGTAGTCGCTACAAACTTGTATTGCAGCGTATTTTTCCGTTACTTGTCGGGTTAGTTCCTTTAAGAAAACAAACACTCTCAGAGACCAGCGATGTTAATAAAAACAAATCATAACTTGATACAAACCAAAAGCTTGATTTTTATTAATATAGTATTAAACAACATCATATCAATAACAAATGTATTCATTTGATAATGCAATATTAACCGTTAAACTACGTAATGCCTGTATTAATATACGATATGTACTTGTGTTTAACGATGCGATTCAATACATGGAAGGGGCGACATTAATAGGTTTAGTATATATGGCTTGTTTATTTATAATTACGCAAAAAAAGCCACCACAAAAAAATGTCACCAAGGACATCAGTGTCAGTTTAAAATCACGATGTATTAAGTTTAAAATTGTAATTATTCAATTTCACTTGAATATTAAAACAGTTTGACCAAGGACACCAGTGTCAGTTTAAAATCACGATTATAAAACTGACCTTTAATGTTTTAACAACGTATCGAACTAAAGTATGTACCTTCACATTAGCTTTTATTTATATTTGAAATATTTACTTTTTAAAAGCAATTGTAAAGACAACAGGAGCGAATTATTTTCTATTTAGCATATCCGTAACTTTTTGTACATTTTTAATAAACAACAAAGTCGCACGGCGTAATAAAATGGTAATATTAAACTATTTTGTTTACTTCAAATACAAGCAGTGCAATACGGTCAAAGACCCGGAATGCCGTAATAACCTTTGTTAATCGTTTCATTTTTTTTAATATTGTAAACGGATCCGTGAAAGTCAGCCAGGCGTTGAATATTGACGTGTTGTTATTACAAAAATAAAATATTAGTAGCCCACGTCGATACATAATAACATCCTACAAGGGCCAGTAGGATTATACTGTACCATATCAATAACGGTATGCGGGAAATGAACGTCACCGATTTCAAGGGACGTAAACTCGCAGTTCCGATTGTTTTCAAGTACCAAACACTAAGTTTTGATCACGCACACTTTCAACTAATGGGATTTGTTCTATTAAAAATACTAGTTATTTCAAGGGAGAGAATCCTTCAGCTTTGACATTATCTTAGACGTGTGTTTCTGACGCATAATGCCTTTTATCCATGACAGCCTTTTTTCTACAGATCGGCCTGTTTTTTGTTCCTAAAAATCACGACTATACCAAAAAGGGTATCAAACAGTTCTTATGCTCGGGGGAGAGCGACAAAAGGCACGCAAGGCAGACAGAGTGGATCTGACGATAAGGGTACTAACGGCACTCCAGCACCGGAAACCCCAGTGGTATCGAAGGAGCTGATCCAGGAGGTGGTTAGGCAGGTTGTGCCACAGATATTGGCGACTGTCCAGAATCCCAAATCTGCTGATGTGGTGACTCCTGGAGATGGCGGCGGGATAGAGATAATGGGTAATACTATTGATATAGATATTCCTGATCAGATAATGAGTATTGAGGATTGGTTAGAGGCTAACATCGGGTCAAGCTTGAAGCAAAACATTTTGAATGGGGATTTTCATTGACTTGGGTGGGTCCCTGGGAGACTCGAACAAGCATGTCTCGGTTGTAGACGGGCAGCTTGTGTTGCAACCTAGGTCTGTAGTGCCAAAATTGTCGGACATAAATCAATGGACTGATGCATTTTTGATTTATATTAGTATTTTCACAGCTATTCACCCAGAGGCTACTCAAGGGCTGTTTAAAATATTTAAGTACAGTTCGTTTAGGAGCCAGCCGTTTTTGGGGTTTGGGTTGGAAACTATATGATGAACAGTTTAGGCTGAAGAAAGCGCGCGAGTCCTGCACTTCCTGGACAGTTGTTGACCAGGAACTCTGGCTTTTATGTATGTACTACACTCCTGCGGAATCATCGCAAGGATTGCTGAAGCCTTCAAAGAAATGTTTCGATTACAATAACATCGGTTGGTGTAGCAAGAGTCCCTGTACTTACCTACATAAATGTATGCGTTGATCCGAGAACCATCCATCAGTGCGATGCAATTCGAATTCGAATTATTCTGGTGCTATGTTCAATTTTAGGGCAGGAGGAGGAGCTCAACAGGGGTCACGATTCCCGTCCCCCGTTGCAGGATACGCATTCCGTCCATAATACAGAGCAAGTGTTCCAATTAGGGGTTCGAAAAGGGGCCAGTCAAGATATTACAACCCACGAGCGAACACCAATACAAATTAAAGCACTGTGCAAATTATTGGAATCATACCCAGATAAAAAAAAAGTGACTGGGGAGTTGCGAGATAGTTTTTTAAATGGTTTTAGAGTACAGTATGTTGCGCCTAGACAATTTGCAGACTGTGACAATCTATGCTCAGTTAAAAACAATGAAGATAAAGCATTATAATTGGTTTTCAAAGAAGTAAATCTGGGTCGTATGGCAGGCCCGTTTCTTGTTAAACCCTTTCCAAATATTAGAATCGCACCGATTGGTTTGGTGCCTAAAAAAAACGGTAATTTTTTGTTAATACATCATTTATCATATCCGAAGGGTTCGAGTGTCAATGAATTGATTGACCCAAATGTATGTATAGTTCAATATACATCCTTCGACCAAGCAATTGAAGTGATAAGTAATCTTGGTGCCGGGGCATTAATTGGGAAAATGGAAATCAGTTCCATAGATTTTGAGTTTTTGGGTTTCAAACTTGGTAGGCAATTTTTTTATGACATGTGTCTTCCAATGGGATGTTTCGTTTCTTGCGCCCTGTTTGAATAATTTGCAACCTTTTTGCAATGGGCAGTCAGACGACGGATGGATAAAGACAGTATTTTCCATTATTTAGATGATTTCCTATTTGGCGGTAAGAAGGAAACACATGTTTGCTCCCGCCTTATGTTAACATTCAGTGAATTATGCACGAAACTTGGGGTTCCCATTGCAAATTTTAAAACAGTTGGTCCAACTCACACTTTAACTTTTTAAGGAATTGATATTGATTCTGTGGAAATGAAAGTTAGGATCCCGAATGAGAAATTGATTGAACTAAGGCAGTTATTAACAGTTATACTGGGGAAAAAGAAAATCACGCTGAAATCTTTGCAATCTCTGACTGGCTCGTTAAATTTCTGTGCTCGTGCAATACCAGCTGCTCGTGCATTCTGTCTACGTTTTTCTGATGCAATGACATCTGCTTCCAAACCACATAATTTTATAAGAGTGTCAAACCCAGTACAGGAAGATATCAGATTATGGTTGATACTTCTTGATTGTTTTAATGGTTCCTGCTATTTTCCGGAGTCTGTTTGGACCAACAGTGTTGATATAGAGCTCTTTACTGACGCAGAAGGCAATGCTGACCTAGGATGCGCTGCATACCTTGCGCCACATTGGACATTTCTCAGTGGCTAAAGGAATGGTACAACACCGATACTATTAAGGATATTACCTTTCTAGAGTTGGTACCAATCATTCTGGCTTTTCATATTTGGGGTGGTCTATTTCAAGGTAAAAAGATCCTACTGCATAAAGATAATCTGGCTCTGGTATCTTTGTTAAATAAAAAGACTTCTAAAGCACGCAGAGTGATGCACTTGGTCCGTCCACTTGTGTTGCAGACTATGCTATTCAACATATAGTGCAGGGCATTACACATTGTGGGAAAGTTTAATTCTATTGCTGATTCCATATCTCGTAAACAATTGGTTCGTTTTCAGCAACTGGCACGCAGGGCGGAGCGGCACCCAACACCAGTTCCGGCATCTTTCCTTGCGATGCTATCGAGTCTCGAGCTGACCGGTTGTTATACACTTCATTGGCGGTCAATACTAGGGAAGCATATGAAACTGGAATTAGATTTTTAATGAGTTTAGGGTTAATTACAAATTGCAATCAACATGACCACCAAGTATACAACAATTAATGGATTTTATAGCTCATCTATCTCTTAAAGGTTGTGCACCATCAACTGCTCGGTCATACCTTTCTGGCATTGGGTTCAAGTGTAAAATGTTACATGTCTGTGATACAACACAACATTTTGTTATAAAGAAAATGCTCTCGGGCATGGGGCGACTTGATAAAATGGTGGATTCTTCCTATAACCCCCCAGTTGTTGGAAAGATTTTTTTAAAGCTACTACCAATCATTTGTAAATCGACTTACGAAGCCTCTATGTTCTCCGCTATTTATTCGGTGGCATATTTTGTTGTTTTTTTCGAGTTGGCGAACTAGTGGCAGATACCAAACTAAATGCAGTACACGCTCTACCTTAAGCTAGCGTTAAATTTACCTCGCAGAACTCTGTACTTGAAATACATCTTCGGCATTCTAAGACAGATCCATTGGGTAGTGTCACAGTCATCTCCCTTCCGGCAATAATTTCTGCATTATGTCCGGTTAGTCGTTTAAAGGCGTATTTAGAAGTTCGACCAAAGTGTCCAGGTCAACTATTTAGTCATTTTGGTGGATGTCCATTTACCCGTTATCAAGTTTCTTCGCTGCTTAGAAAGGCTTTATTAGGCTTGGGGATTGATGCGGATAAGTACAAATCCCACTCGCAACGCACGGGTATAGCCTCCAGAGCTTCTGCTCTTGGGATGACGGATACTCGTATTAAGGAGTTGGGGCGTTGGGATTCAAGCGCTTTTAAGTCATATATTCGAGATCCGACTGACCAGTTAAAATGTTAAATCTATAACACATTCTGAACCTCAGTTTAAGTTTTACAGATTCAAGCACTCGGGTGTGGATTGTTGGCTCCTCATTAATCAAGTGTGCCTTTACCTTTGCCAGGCAGTCGACAGTGGAAGGGGCCATCCTAGGTTTAAGTAAATATCGGGCTAGTGTATGGTGGCAGGGTACGGGTGGCCTGCGTTTGCACCAGGTAAAAAGGACTATACAGTTTTTGTTGACAATTGAAGACCCACCTCATATGCTTGTTTAGCATTATTGTCATTAAGTATAACATATTTTTCATACAGTTGCTTTCATTTTTTCCCTATAAATCAGTAAATGTTCATATTTATAAATGCTCTATATATTGTCATTTAGAACCGTGATGTCATAGCTCTCAAAATGGCCGCTTCCATATCCGTTTCAACAAAAACTTCAAATGATAATATCTTCTTTGTTTATCATCCGATTTTGATAATTTGTTCACCCTTATTCAAGTATTTCAGAACTCTCAATAATTAAGATGTTTGGCTGTATCGCTACATTCCCTTTAAGGAATAATGGTATTTTCGACAGGATTTAAATCTTTCATCCTGACACCAGAAGTCACGTATGAGCGATTATTCCGCCCCCCCCTCCCCCCACCACCAATCACCAGCGGGAGGGCAACCCCCTCCCCCGTGAGTAATTGAGATTTTGGTCACGCTACGCCCCTGCCTACATAAAGCGTTCACCTCTAGTATATCTAGATAGTTTTTTGATTGAGTGACGCGCCTGCATTGTGAAATCAATATTGAGGGATAACCCAACCTTTTATATCTATATATAGAACGTAGATCAGGCGCTTGACTATGATCGCCATTGAAATGCGCTTTATGCACTCAAATTATCAGCCTGTGACGGTCGCTTGTTTGAGTGAACGAGACATGCGCCGTGGAGCAGTCTAAAGAATACGCTTGCCATCGAGTGAAAGATTTCCTAATAGCATTTAAATAATATGTTTATTACATTTTTAATATCCTATTTATTACATTTTTGATTTTGTATGAGTTTTATTAGTTTGATTGTAGTACAACCCAATTTACGCCGCATGCATTCGAGCACGAATATAGAGGCGTGGCTTATTTACTACCATTTCCTTTTAAGACAAATCGTAAAAAGTGTCCATACGCATACGCGGTAGTAGTAAATTCCGTGCACTACAATAGAAAAACTTCAAATGTATCGCGTTTAAGGTAACACACACTATATATATATATATATATATATATATATATATATATATAAATAAATAAAATGTGTACTGCATTTTTTCATAAATCTTTTTTAAAACAAAAACAACATTTATTCGGTACATGCGTAACGTTAGACCGAGATCGCAGATTTAAAGAGACAATCGCTTCAATCATACTGTAGTCGGTATGTACATGTGTACACAGTATTGTGTAAACAATCGTTCAGCGTGTTTTCAGACGAAACAATGAATTTAGACACGGAGAAAATGTTGCTTTAAGCTCTGGAATACCGAATGACAATGCTTCAATGAATCATGATGGAACTATAGAATTGGATATTGGCGAGAGGAGCAAAATTCAACTGTATATGTTGATTCGCGGTCTCGAATTAGTGTTCAAAAATGGCTACATGTTTACATTGTAAAAATTAAAACAACATTGAGCTTTATTTTTAGAAATTGTCGTAGGCGCATGTCTGTTTCTAGGTTTCGGATGTACCCAGTAAAACCTAGGTTATGCAGGGTTCAATGTTCAACATCTCCAGTAAATGGAGCATACTTTACTTTATTTTAGAATGAAAACCATTATATCTAACGAATAAAAGGTAGGTAAATAATATACTGCGTTTATATTTTATTTACACAAATATTGGTGAACTGATTTTTTTTAATTCACCCCACACTAGGAAAATGCTTGTTCGTAAATATAACAAAATACCTACCATCTCATGAAGGATTTTCCTATAACTGAGCCAGCGGTTCATAACACATTTTATTAAAGATGGGCTGTGAAAGAAAACACAATAATAAAAATGGTTTATCATTGTTGGAATTAACTGGCCATGTCTTCAGCATAATATAACAAGAAATATAATGTGCATGCTAGTATCAAATGTGAAGTCACGATACTAAACAATTTATTTTGATAAATGGTCATAGCTCAGACCAAGTTTAGAAGTGAATGAAAACTGTACTCAGTGAAGCCTTGGTTCAGATGTTCACAAAGCTAGATATTTAAAATTTAGCTGCTTCTCTTCAAATGTTCTCGTAATATAATTACTACACAATGCTGTGACCGCGACATACTGCCAAACACTGCAGCATAGCCAGTGTTGAAACCACGACAATAGGAACGCGATTCTTAAGGACATGTACCCGTCCGCATAAGCACCACCATTTCTAGGATAATGTTCCTGAAATATATATATAAAAACAAAAAGCAAAACAGATTGGGCAAAAATCATAGTGATTAAAATGGGGGTCGTATGGTAGGGTTGGCATTTTTTTTTTTATAAAAAAACGAGAAACTTGCTTATGTCTCCCATATTTATATACAACCAGATGTCTACTCGTGCCATCGAAAGACCGGATAAACGGAGAAACGTACAAATTACTCAGTCGTAAAATTGACAAAAAAAACAGGATGGTCACGAACTCACGTAAATTGTCAGCACCACTTCAATAAAAGAATTTATGTCGATAATCGACAAATCCTATTATTAAAGATGGGCTCAGTGTTAAAGGAAATACAATAATAAAAATAGTTTATATTTATTGGAATAAACTGACCATGGCTTTAGCATAATATAACAAGAGATCAAATGTGCAGTCACGATACTTATAAACAATTTTGATAAAAGGTCACAGCTCAGACCTAGTTTTGAAGTGAATGAAAACTGTACTCAGTGAATCCTGGGTTCATATGTTCACGAAGCGAGATATTTAAAATTGAGTTGCTTTCCTTCAAATATTCTCGTAAATAATTACTACACGCTGCTGTGACTGCGACATACTACCACTTGCCACTAGTGGGGACATGGGCACCGCTAGAGGCACCGGAATTAAAATCTCTATGTTTTTAATACAAGTTCGTGTATGATTTTGTTTAACTGTTTTACTCTTAGCAATGTTCTCAGCAATTGACAAATGATGTCCTCGACACTTTATTGATGTCATAAGTCAATGTCACAGTTTTTTTGTGGTCTGAGATATAGGCAAATCCTTCCTCCGATGGCATGCATGTTTTTATTTTCACTCTTTCGCAGTCGTTTGTTTGTGAAAAGAACCACATGCCTACTATCTTGAAAAGGCTTTCCCAATAATCGATCTTAGCAGTTAAATAATCTGTATTGCCCAAATTTTAGAAAAATCCATCACCCGATGTATTTTCCACTCACTTGCATACGCTAGTTCATGAACACAACAAAAAGTATATCATCTCGTAACGGATTTCCCTATAAGGCCATAAAGAAAAACCTGTGTTTCTGGCTACTCGGTTGAAAAAATGCCGTTTAGAATATTTTGTGAAGGGTAGGTAGGTAGGTATTTTTTTTTATTTTTTTTTTTTCATGGATGTCAAAACTAATCGGATTCTATTTTAATATATATAGCATCTTTGCTAGGGGCTTAAGTTTTAATTCAAGAATGACACAGCTGACGCACACAAATCATCTTTTATATTGCAAATATTTGTTTGATTTTTTACATTAAGCTTAGTATTTATATCACTTCTCAGTCTTCTGGATATTTTTTTATATAAAACCACATATCTATAAATAACAAATATATAGGATACTGTGAAATGTATATCTGTTTCATGTGGCAGTGCGGAAATTAATGGTATTTTTATACAATTTCTTATTTAGGAAAACTATTATAATCCCATATTGCCATTTATTTTAATATGAATTTTTGCATGTATTCTTATCAAAATCTATCCACATCTATGAATATTTGAAAGAGATGTTCGAAGAAAAAGTTAAGGAGCTACGTGATAATTAGGCCACTTCATTGTCTATAACTACATTACTCTGAGACATTTTTCAGGAAAACTTAAAACATGTTTGTTTTCAACAAATAACACGGAAATCTTTTTTTATTATTTTTTTAATTTTTTTTTTAATTTTTTTATTTTTTATTTTTTTTATTTATTTTTTTTTTATGATAAAAAAACGTAGGGTCGGCGCCAAAAAATATGGACTGTCGGGTAACCAGAAACACAGGTATTTTTTCCCTGGCCTAATCAAGCCAGGAGTTTAAAAAAAAAATCTATTTGTTAGAACGTTTGTTTATGTTTGAAATTTATTATTACAAACATGTTTCGTCTTTTTACACTGTTCGCAGTCAATGAAACTGACATCCTCAACACTTTATTGATGTCATAAATCAACATCACAGTTTCTAATGTTTGTGATCCGCTCTATTGGCAAATCCTTCACTCGAAGGTAGGATTGTTTGGGTTTTTCACTTACTCGCCTCGGCTTGTTTGTAAAAAGAAACACATGCCTACAATCTTGCGAATGGTTTCAATCTAATCAACGCCATCAGTTAAATAATGTTTCGTTTATAGACAAATCATTCACTTGATGGTAGGCATGTTTTTCCCCTCGCATCTGTCATTCGTGAAAATAACAAAAAGTTTTCCATAGAATCGAGTCAGCAGTTAAAAGAAATCTATATTTTATACAAGTTTTATGTATGATTTAAAGCCGTTGTCCCACCAACAAAACTGGTAAATTGTACACCGTTGCAAAATCAGCTTACTCGAACAGACCTGTACGTAAATTATGTAACTTAATACATATATGTTGCTTAGCTGAACTATAACTGCAATATAAATGCTTTTGTTACACCGTTGCAAAATCAGTTTACTCGAACAGACCTGTACGTAAATTATGTAACTTAATACATATATGTTGCTTAGCTGAACTATAACTGCAATATAAATGCTTTTGTTATCGTTGCCAAAGAGTTGAACTTATTTCACGCACTTTAATTACGGTAATTTTAACTTAAGTACCCGTGAATAAATCTAGACTTTTAATCAGCCTATATGTATTCTTATTACCTTAGCACATGAATAGTTTATGAATGGTTTCGTATTGAAATTTGGTGGTAAACAAGTTTTTAAGATTATTTTTTTACAAAAAAATGTTCATTTTTTCCCGCTATTTTCAATGTTCTCAGCAAATAACATTGCCATTCCCAACATTTTATTGATGTCATAAGTCAGCGTCATAGTTTGTGGTGATCGATCATGAAAAGAACCAATAACCTACCATCTCTCATGAAGGATTTCCCTATTATCAATCCAAGGAGATAAATATTGTCGACGTCAGTTACAGAGAAAGTTACAACACTTATTTGTCATCACTTGCATCCACTTGCTTGTGAAAACACAACACACCTACCATCTCATGAAAGATTTCCGTTTGAAAAGAACCACACCCCTACTGTCTGACTAAGGATTTCCTCACTCAGTGATAGGCATATTGTTTATATTTTATTACTTGCATCCACTTGTTCGTGAAAAATACTCACAATACCTGAGTGTTAAAACCCTCCCCATAGCCCACCCTAACTCCCCACAACAAAAATTCACAAAATATTCTAAACGGCATCATTGAATTATATTTCCAGGTCTCAAATGAGGACGCTGCATGAAATTATATGAAGAAGGATGTTTATGCCAGGAAGGATCACAGGACTTTATGGTTGCTCTGCTCGCAAAGTTGAACTCGCTGTGACTTTGGACAGATGTTGTTGTGTTGTTATTTAATTAAATGATGTCACAAGAAATAAAATTTATAGTATATTTGAGTCGAATATACCATTTGGTTTTGTCGTCATTTTATTTACATTTGTGGCTGGCAGTTCCGAAAAATCGGAACCCTTATGTATTTTATTTATCACAGCAGAGTCTACGACAGTGCACGTACTTATAAATCGGCCGTGATAGTAGACACTAGTTTTGTCTACATAAAAAAGTAGTCGGTCAAGGTAAAAAACTCGGGCTTGCGCAGTCGCAAAAAAACGAAGAAGTGCACAGTTAGTTACTTCATTTTCACTGAGTTAGTTATTAATACTTAGCGATACCGAATATTCTTTCACTGAGAAATCTCGATCTTTCATCGATAAAAATGTATATTTTTTATCTGACATGACTTTGTATGTATATAATGTACTTTTTTGAGAGACTGAACACACAGTAAATATAAAAGTCGAACAGGAAATGTAGCATTCGATGACCACTGTCAACCAAACGCACGCGTAGAAACAAACAACAAAAAGAAGGAACTGATGCAAAGCAACAGGGCGGCGCAGAAAGTTTTCCAATTGAGGAAACAAACGTGTATTTGCACATTTTTATATAATAACAAAAAAATGTAGAAATGTTTTAAAAAGTATGTTTTTATCTCTCTTGGATTGGTAACAATCTATCGAGACCGGGCACCTGAAACATCACGTGGTATCTGCTTAATTTGAACATTCCACTGTTCAGTGGTAAAAGATGGATTTAAGGTGATAAATAACAAAAGGATTTAAGGAAATATAAGGAAACATTTGGCAAAAGAAAAGGCATGGTATAATAATTATGCCCGGAATTTTGGAACCGATGTGTTCGTGGTAGGGAGCAACATGTACAATCGGTAAAAGCACCAGCTGTCAACGAAGCAACGCATGCGACACATAATGCGAGATCTGGTAAAGAATCCTCAGCTATTCGCGTACAAAATTTACCACCCGAAAGACGGAGACTTACAAGAACGGCACGTAAATATGCTAGAATAAATCAAAGAGAATACAACCCCGAGAAAAGATCACACGACACTAGAAGATTTCAAAACAGAAATTCTAGACCAGTGACCTAACGAGAATCATTTCAGAGTGGAACCACTTCAGGGGTAGTTCATATGAATGGAACAAAATATGTAGACATGAAATTAAGGCAGGCTTCTTTAGGACAATGTCGATCCGACAGCAACGGAGGAGTGGGCAGACGAAATCTTCAAGAACATCACGCAGAGATAGGGGAAACGATGAGTTCAGAAGAAACGATCCTGAATTTTTTTTAAACGAATCTTTAACCATACATCCAAAAGCAATAAATCTGTCAAGTAAGGAAATGTATGCAGGTCAAATAAATCTGTTTAAGAAGGGTCTAAGATTTACACCTTCTCCCAATAGTAATCAAACTGAACAAAAGACGGATGTAATGGAGTTCTGTAAAACAACTAAGGCTAAATGATATTATTTTTTTTCAAAGAGGGTGATATTGAAGAAAAGGATGTTCCACTCGTAAGAAATAAAACAGGATGGATAACTCCTAAGAGCAATGACAAAATATTAAGGAAGCTATCGAAACTTTACGAGATTTTCAGTTAGAAGATAAACAAGAGGCCGAAAAGGGCCTGTAGACTCTCTACTTGTTTGATGTGATTCAAAAACAAAATCATGATAGAGGCAAAGCCAAGAAACATGTTTTATCGTGGTGGCCATTTTGAATAATTTTCATTATTTGGCGATAATGAAAAACACAAACTTGATAGAGGCTAACCCAAGGAACATGTATATGATATTTCACAAGAATGGAATAATTGGTTTAGGAGAGATCGTTTAAAATTTCCTTAATTTTGACCTAGTTTTACCTACTGTGGCCACCTTGCATGACTGGCGGCCGTAAAAAACACAAATCTGAGAGGGACTATCCCAAATATCATTGTGCTTAAGTTTCATCAAAATCCTTCAAGCGGTTTCAGAGACGATGTAATTTTTATCCTTTTCCTATATAACTCTATGTAAATTTTGGGTCGCCATGGCGGCCATTTTGATTATTCGACGATAACGAAAAACACAAACTTGATAGAGGCTAACCCAAGGAATATGTATATGATATTTCACAAGAATGGAATAAGTGGTTTCGGAGAAGATGTCGTTTGAAATTTCCTTAAATTTGGCCTAGTTTTAGCCATGGCGGCCATCTTGGATGACTGGCGGCCGCGAAAAACACAAATCTGAGAGGGACTATTCCAAAAATCATGGTGATTAAGTGTCATCAAATTCCTTCAAGAGGTTTCAGAGAAGATGTCATTTTCAACCTTTTCCTATATAACTCTTTGTAAACGTTGGGTCACCGTGGTGGCCATTTTGATTATTAGACGAAAACGAAAAACACAAACTTGATAGAGGTCAACCCAAGGAACATGTATATGATATTTCACAAGAATGGAATAAGTGGTTTCGGAGGAGATGTCTTTTTGAAATTTCCTTAAATTTGACCTATATTTAGCAATGGCGGCGTTCTTGGATGACTGACGGCTGGGAAAAACCAAAAATCTGAGAGGACTATCCCAGATATCATTGTGATTAAGTTTCATCAAAATCCTTCAAGCGGTTTCAGAGAAGATGTCATGTTTAACCTTTTCCTATATAACTCTATGTTAAGTTTTAGTCGCCGTGTCGGCCATTTTGATTATTCGACGATAACGAAAAATACAAACTTGATACAGGCCAACCCAAGGAACATGTAAATGATATATCAGTAGAATGGAATTAGTGGTTTCGGAGGAGATGTCGTTTGAAATTTATTTAAATTTGACATAGTTTTAGCCATGGCGGCCATCTTGGATGACTGGCGGCCGCGAAAAACATAAATCTGAGAGGGGCCCTCCCAAGTAATATTGTGATGAAGTTTCATAAAAATCCTTAAAGCGGTTTCAGAGATGTCGAGTTTATAAAATTGCTAACAGACACAGACGGACGGACGGACAGACCGACGACAAGTGATCGCATAAGCCCTCCTGGCCTTTGGCCAGTAGAGCTAACAAAACGTTAAAAGTAATATGGCAAAGAAAGAGCGGGATTCAATAAAAGCGCTAGTTGATGACAAATCGATCATTATTAAAAAGGCTGATAAGGGTGGGGCTGTTGTAAGAGATAAAGTGAACAAGACGCTAAATGATATTTTACGAGGAGATTGATAGTCAAGCTGATACAAAAACGCGCACATTAATAAACAAGCTTATAGAAACACATAGTGATGGTTTATTTAAAGAAAAACATGTGCTTTTAACAAACTTTGAACACATAAGTTATTTTTATGGACCACCGAAGATCCTTAAAAGTAAACTTATTTCCAGTGCTATTCAGGAGCAGAAATCCGAATATATATCAGTAAACCGACCGGCTGATTTAAAACTAAGACCCATCGTCGGTGGTCCTAACAGTGCAACACAGAGATTGAGTCAACTATTAGATATTATTCTTAAATATTTATGTAAACTTGTTCCGAGCTTTGTAAGATACGATATAGATTTTTTACATCAACTACCACAGAATGTAGAAAGCAGGGTCAAAGTTAGTAACATTCGATATGGTAAACCTCTACACTAATATCCCACACAATTTAGGAATTGATGCAATACAATTTTGGCTTAACAAAGCCGGAGGACACATTGAGGAGCGATTTAGCAGAGATTTCTTCATCGGAGCTATCAACATTATTTTACAAAGAAATGTATTTTACTTCAACGGTAAATAGTATATACAGAAAAGTGGAACTTCAATGGAACGCATGTTGCACCAACATACGCCACCTTAGTTTTAGGATATTAAGAGTCAATCCTACATGATAAACTAGAAGAAAAATATGGGACTGAATTCGCTGTATACATACGAGATAACTGGAAGCGATTCTTAGATGATTGTTTTATTATTTGGGCCGCCAACATAACAGTTCCCGCTGAAGAATTTTGGGAAGAACTTAATCAGTTAAGTCCATCCATCAGATATACAATCGATATGAATATGTTGGAAATTCCTTTCCTCGACGTCCTCGTTGAGATTACGGGAACATCACTTTCAACAGACATTTATAGCAAACCAACGGATATACTTGTTATACTTAAATGTTAACTCCTGTCACCCAAACCACACAGAAGTCAATATACCATTCAATCTTGCATCCCGCAGTATCACCATTGTCAGCGATGTATCTATTCTAGACACTAGACTTCAAGAACTAATCAATTATCTTAAGCGGCAACACAATCCGGATGAAATAATACTTGATGGTATTCGTAGAGCAGAAGAAAAGAGACCAATAACTAATCAAGAACGAACACCAAAGGCAGATCTTTATAGTGTCATTCCATTTACAAATACATCGGAATACAAACATATTTCCCGCAATACTATCCTGCGAAAAATTTCTAAAGCGAAGTCAACGAATGTGCAGAATACTACAGCAGAAAAAGAAGATTATAAACAGTAAACGTCAACCAAAGTTATTAAAAACATTCTATCTAAATCAAAGTTTGATTCTATAGAAACCAGTCGAAAGTTGAAAAATGTAATGCACCGCGATGTTTGACGTGACCTGATCTCATTGAAGGATATAGCGTAACATTTAAAAATGGGAAAGAATTACACGTCAAACAAAAAATAAACTGTAAAACCAAAAATGTCATCTACAGCATTATATTTTTCTCAGTATAACGAGTTTTACATTGGACGAACAAAACTCGAGCTGAGGAGTATAATGACTTTACACAGACAGCAAACACGAATGGATGACCTCCGTCTACTTGAAGTGAACAAACACTTCCATAAATGTTCGGGAGGAAAATTTAAAAATATTTCCGACCTATAAAGTAGTGTTTGAATCTCCATTTTTCCGGGATGAAAAAGAACTGCACTTTATCAAAACAGTTAAACCAGGACTTAACAAATAAACTGTTAAAACAAGCGACTGCAGAAATATTAACAGTCATAAACATTTAACTATAAAATATGTAACTATTTATATATTAACATAATTTATATAAGATATTGTTTTAACGCAAATTCACACAACTAAGTCTGGGTTCAATGGTATTTCTGTGAAATGTTTTCCTATACTTTATAACAGTTTGATTTTATGAGAGTCTAGATGGTATAATACAATAAATCCATTGGCAATATTTTTTTCAGTCACCACAATGGCGGCCATCTTGAAATTCAAAATGGCCGCCATTTTTACATGTTTTGTTTACATTTTCTTTGATTTAACCTAATTTTGAGACAACAATGCATATTTAAACTGTTTTTTATTGCAACTAATACTTTCCATAGCTGTTGCAAGATGTGTTTATTTAACTCAATGTTTGTTTAAACACTTTTTATGTGAACAAATATATACATCATGTATATATAAGAATAAATTAAAAATTTAAATAAAAAAGCTTTATCTATTCAACTGACCCCCATATTTATAACATTGAACAGGGATTTTGATGTACTACTGATGTGAAGTTTTCCTGATGTTCCAGAAGAAAACAGTGAAACAAATTCTTTCGCTCCCAACTAACACGTCCGATCCAAGTGTATACATTTTATCGGGACTTCTACCGATTGAAGCAATCATACATCTGAAAATTTTAAACTTTTTTAACAACATCTGTAATCAGGATGTCACCAGTGTAGAAAGACATATAGTGACGAGACAGGTTCTGGTAAAGTCTGATAAGTCGTCCTCGTGGTTTGGCAAAGTACAACCGCTCCAGGTGAAATATGACCTTGGTGACATTCATACATATCTTGAGAACCCACTTAACAAGGGCCAGTGGAAGGGAAAGGTTCATTCAATTGTCGAAGGTAAATGGAAGAATCGCATTGAACGTCTGGCTACAAATTACAGAAGTTTATGAAATGTTTCATTTAATCCAGGAAAGCTCCACCCTGTCCTACGGGTTTCATGTTCATCTGCCTTGGAAGTAACGAGAATTCTTGCAAGATTGCGACTGCTCACAGGTACTTACATCCTACAAGTTAACAGAAGTAGATTCAACCAAAACGCCAAAGCTCCAGTGTGTCCGTTGTGTAACACAGACGCTGAAACGGTTGAACATTTCCTTTTAAATTGTCTTCCCTTGCAATCCTCCCTTGCAATATACAAGGGATATTATTAGAAGAGTAGAGAGTGTTCTAAAAGAAAATTGTGTGGATGTATGCTTCGATTCGCAATCGAAGAAAGTACAAATCTTGATTGACTATTCTGTGCTCCTGCCGGAGAGGTTGCTGAAACTAGATTTTGTGAAGGAACTGGAATTTCACATTAGAAGACTAATAGTTCACCTTCATACAATGAGATATAGACTTTATAAAAGTCTCCATTAACTCCTTCTTGGCTGACCGTCCATTAATAACGTGTGATCTTTAAGATTTAGTGAGTATTAATAAAAGCGTTAAACCCAAGTGACTTTTAAATAAACTTAAAAGGCGTACATAGAACTTAGTGTGAACTGTTAAAAAATTATATATATATATTTTTTTTTTAAATATTATTACTGTGGTGGAGGATATCAGGTGCTGGATTATACCCTACCCAGAGACTTCTGGCTGGCGTCCTTGCTGGCGGTAAAGAAAAACAACAACATCAACAATGGCGGACATTTAAAAAAAATTGACGTTGCCGAAAGATGATGTACTACTTTTCATTGCCATGCGTTACCAATATTTAATATATGAAGGAAAATATCAAGGCTGCTCCCCTACTGATTAAACGTGGCTCTAGCATAAATGGAGTGTCGACAATAGAATTTGCAGCAACTGTGCAGTTCTGCAGGTGAGAAGGTTCTAGGCCCATTCTCCAGGTTTTATCTCGATGTAAATGGAGGATGAGCACGGCATGTTTATTCCTGTTGGGCGCCATATAACCTTTCATGTGTTGGTGACCTTAAAACCCAATTCAATTCGATATTTTTGTTGAAAGCTTGTCTGAAAGGTGAAAGGTGCAGTCTATCTTAGTGTGACTCTTGGTCAAATTGCTGAATGTTAATTTGTTTGTAATATGTGCCATAACATATCATCATTCCTTTGTACAAGTTGCCAGTTAGTATTTAGAGTTATATTTACAAAATGATATTAGTTCAGGTCTTACTATCGACGATATTACTCTTATTCTTCTACTGTTTGCAGATGATATGGTTTTAGTAGGAAAATCACCTGATGATTTGCAGCAAAAAATTTAGATTTATTACTAGCTTATTGTAATAGATGGGGATTAGAAGTAAATTCCGTCAAAACCAAAATTATGGTTTTTAGGAAAAATGGGCCAATTAAGACAAAATGAGTCATGGACATATAATGACAACTTCTTAGAAATAGTAACGATTTTAATTATCTGGGAGTTATTTTTAATTATACCGGAACATTTGTTTTAAATCAAGTAAGTTTAGCAGGGAAGGGTTTAAAGGCTTTACATATATTAATTGCTAATACTAAGAAGTTTAATTTTAAACCGAAGACAATGTGTCAAATATTCGACTCCTTTGTTGGATCCATTCTGAATTATGGTTGCGAAGCCTGGGGATTTTCTAAGTCGAAAAAAATTGAAAGGATTCACTTAAAATTTTGTAAATATATTTTAAATGTTAAGACTTCTACTAGCAATGCGGGTATTTACGGGGAACTTGGGCGGTATCCATTGTATATATTGCGCTATGTTAGAATCGTTAAATATTGGTGCAAAACAGTTAACTCTGACAATATTATAATTTCTAGTATTTACAATAATTCCGTCAATAACATAGAAAATTGGCGTAATAGTTGGGCTGGGAATATTAAAAAGCTTCTAAACGAGTATGGTTTTGACTATGTTTGGAATAATCCAAATAGTGTTCCTTTGAAAACATTTCATACTGTTTTTAAACAGCGTTTAGTCGATTGTTTTGTTCAAAAGTGGAACAGCGATGTTGTAAATAATAGAGTTTTGTCAATGTATTTACATTTTAAAGGCAATTTTGAATATGAACTATATCTCGATATTTTGCCATATAAGGTGCGAATTGTTTTATCAAAACTAAGACTATCGTCGCATTCACTGCGAATTGAAACTGGGCGCTACGCACAAAACAGATTAGAAAGAAACCAACGTTATTGTACCATTTGTAATTCTAATGACATTGAAGATGAATATCATTTTATTTTGATTTGTCCTGTATATGTTAATATAAGAAGAAAATACATTAAAAAGTACTATTATAAACGTCCAAGTGTTTTAAAATTCATAGAGCTAATGAAAACAAGTAATACGAAAGAGTTGTTTAATTTATCTTGGTTTATAAAAGAAGCATTTGATTCTCGTAATGATTTTTTGTTTTATCAAAACTAGGTTTATCCTCGAATGAAAAACTATTATCAATTAATTATTTATGTTACTGCTTTTGTGATAATGAGAACAAAATTGTTTTTTTGTGTTTTTTTAATTTAATATTTAATTTAATTTGCGTAAGTTAAAGTTCAGTGTCATTTCCACATTTTTATTCAATTATTTAATATTTCAAATTATTCAATAATACAATTTATTTGAAACTAGTGTGCAAAATTATGTTTTTGTTGTTTGTTTGTTTTGTTTATTCTGTCACGTATAAATGTTTGCATATTGTATATGATGATAAACTTGTAAAGTTTAAGTCAATAAAAAAATATCTATCTATCTAGTATTTGTGCCTTAATATTGCTGTTGGTTTTTATCAACCCCAGAAACGAATAAACAGTCAAACATCTGAATATGTCTCTACAGCCTGATAGAAGGATTGAACTAGCTGGTGAATTTGGGTTTTATGGCTCACCACAAAAAAGGGCATACGGCTCCAACAGCAATGAATATTCCAGAACTACCCTCCATTTACATCTAAAAAGAATGCAGAATAAATATTAAATCTGCAGAACAGCTTAGTTGCACCAGTTTTACAGGCACTTGATTCACCATTGTTCAAACTTCGGCTAAATCTTGATGTATTTTCACCCAATTTATCCAATTTAATTTTAAAAAAATTCTAAATTCCATCAAATTTTAAAAATTCCACTCTGTTTTAGTAAAAGTAAAAGCTGCTGTTTTAGTAAGAGCTAATAAATTTAATTTTGTTTATTGGTTTCCGGAAAAGAAAAGAACTTAAAATGCTATAATTCTTAATTTTATAGCAAAAAGTACATTATCAATTGATCATTGTGATGGAAAAAAAATATAATCTCAAAACGAAATTTCAGAGTGAGGAAGACAAAATGAAAACTCTTTTAAATATACGACACACATGATTTCCATTCCTTTGAATAACAGATTGTATAAATTTTAAATTCAAACTTTCAAGCTAAATCACATGGATTTTACGGGGCATCACTTGAATAGGATTTTATGGGGCATTAATTGAATAGGATTTAACAGGGCATCAATTGAATAGGATTGTATGGGGCATCAATTGAATAGGATTTTATGGGGCATTAATTGAATAGGATTTTAAGGGGCATCAGTTGAATAGGATTTTACGGGGCCCCAGCTGAATAGGTAGAATTTTACAGGGCATCAATTGAATAGGATTTTAAGGGGCAGCAGCTGAATAGGATTTTACGGGGCATCAATTGTATAGGCTTTTACAGGGCAACAATTGATGAGGATTTTACGGGGCATCAATTGAATAGGCAGGATTTTACGGGGCATCAATTGAATAGGATTTTACGGCGCATATGTAAATACGTATGTATCACAAGAAAACCACTGTGTTGATCATTTTGTGTTGGACGCCTTACAGTAGAAAAACATTAAATACTTTTAAATAGCAGTTTTACTTGAGTAGAAACTTAAATTCCATGTCTAAGTTGAAACATTTTAATTCAATTTATTTACGTCGTGTTAATTATAAAACAATACATACTTTAAAATGATTGAAATGAACGAACAACACAACTCTTAAGAATACCTCTCCTTAAAGGGACACATGGCAATCTTGAGTTTTATATCAGCATTTAAATTAGCATTTTGATTTGTAATCCTCATTATGTGGTCCGAGTATTAACTTTCATACCCCATCCAATCCCTTCTCCAAGAAGTGAAAACGGAGTTGGCTGGGGTATGAAATAAAACCTTAATTTCACCTTAAAAGGTTTGCATATTGTAAAATTAAAACATTTAATTGGTAATGTTAAATTGGTTATCGCATTTTTTCAGTAAACAATATTTTTAAACATGCGTTATTGTCGAAATATCTGCTAATCTGGCTAATATTAGCTTTCCCATCGCTTAATGGAATTAAGGCGGGACCACGTAATGTGTATCATTTAAAACCGTTACAGTTAAATAAAGAATTGATATTTAAATTTTCTTCCAATATTTTACCAAAGATTTAAATATATGTTTAGTATCTACTAGTATAATCAGTAATATTAAAAAGAAATTATTTTGCAAATGTGCAAGTTTGGGTGGAAAACTAAAGGGTCGACGTAAGTTTTAAACATACAAGATTTCTGTTTGTCCCTTTAAAAGTATGTAATATATATTTTGTTAATTTACACATGTTACTGAATATTTGTAGCAAATTATTCGAAAAGAATAACTTAATTCATATTTATTTTTAGTTAAATTTATCTGAAAGTCCCGTAGTGCTTATATTTAATTTATATAAGTAGGGTTGATTAATTGATATTATACACGTTTATAACATGTTATTATTGTTTTTGTTGCTATTTATTTCTTTCTTTCTTTCTTAATTCCCTTTGGAATTAAAATAAAACGCACAGAACGTTTTTTCAATGTATCAATTGTATTTATTAGTCCATGCCCTTGTGGAGTGCGTGGTTCAGTGGTAGAGCGCCGAAATCTAAATCGAGAGGTCGTGAGTTCGATCCTCTCCGCGGTCACGTTATTTATCCTTTAGCAAGATAATTAATCCACATAGCTTGTACTGGTTCTACCCAGGAAGCCATCGAGAGTGATTAATCTTAATTGCAAGAACTGGTTTCGCAATCGATGTAAAATAAATATGTTTAAACTAAACTAATGCCCTTGTGGGTGAATATTTTGCATTTGATAATTATTGTGTAAGCATCTTGACCTGCCTCACTTCAACTGTTTTAATTACATTTTGAGCCAATTTTGTGTCCACTGTGTAATGCAGGCAATTATTTTTTGTCCACTTAGTAACACAGGCAATTACATTTTGTGTCCACATAGTAATGCAGGCAATTTGTGTCCACTTAGTAACACATGCAATTTTTTTGTCCACTTAGCATGCTTAGTAACACATACAGTTACATTTCCACTAAGTAATACAGGCATTTACATTTCACTAAGTTACACAAGCAATAAACATTTTGTCCACTAATTAAGTAACACAGGCAATAAATATTGTGTCCACTTAGTAACTCTGGCAGTTGTATTTATTGCCATTGAAAACGTTGTCACCGTGAAATGAAAAAGTTTAATGGTCCGTAAAATTCACCCAAAGTAGTCGAGCTGAATATGCTATCACACGGTGACTTAAAGATTGACATTGTCAATGAACACATTTGAGTGCTCTTTAGCTTTATGTTCATGTTGTTTCTTCATTGTATTTTGTAGTCTAACTTTTTAGATACAGTTTGTCAAACAGGATATCACACTTATTCTTGTAGAGACATGTATACTTATTAGTCGATTCTTACGGATGGTGGGAGTTATACAGTACTGGTTCTACCCAGGAAAAATGGGTAGATCTGCATGTACCACAAAAACAAAAACAAAAATATTCATATATTGCCTAACGTGTGCTAACTATGAGTAAAACACCATTCAATCATTCAATCGAAATACTTTCCCAGCTCTATATATGTACGGTCAGCTATCTGTTTATGTGAGGCAGGTCATTTCTTGTTGACTTGTTTAAAAACTAAAATAAAATAAATATTATAAACTATAGCGGATTTCGTTTTATTTCCTTTTTATAACCTTTTATTTTCCCTTAATGATCGCGTTTTGTTTGCCATTAATTGTTGTTCATCTTATAGGGACACCTGGCAATTGTGATAGTTTTTATCAACCCGCTGCATATATATAATGGACTGTTCTTTCTTTGAATTAAGACCATTCCATTTATGTGACAATTCCATTTATGTGACAATTCCATTTATGTGACAAAGGGGTGTTTTGGGGGAAATGACTGATCAGCAGCCAGACATTGATAAACCTCGATCAGGCGATTAGTTGTGCTTAGCGGGTTAAGGGTTAAAACAAGCATCTCGATTTATTTATCGGGTATTATTTTGACTTTAAACCTGATTGCATATAAATTAAAAAAAAGGTCTTTATCATCCTACCCTAGGTCCATAATTTATTGCTGCAATATCATCAAAAGTAAGTATTAATGCAAAAAAAAATGTTTTGCTTTGAACTTATTAATGATTGAACTATTTAAGCTATGTAGAAAAATTAACGAGATGCAAACGATTTTAACAAAATCCAGATTGCTGTATTTTCCTTCAATCTGACTTGAAAACAACATGAATTTTATAATTGGCCTACAAACATGGACCGATTTATATAGACTTATATAGAAAACATTACTCCTTAAAGGCCTTTTCTAGAAGAATCTGAAAATTTAATTCATGTCATACCAATCAACATGCGGTGTTTACGATATATTTCAAATAAATGCTGGTTAAAATGCTTAAACGAAATATAGCGACACAGCCAACCCATCTTTATTATTGAGAGTTCTGGAAAACTTGAGTAAGGGTGAACGAATGATCAAAATCGGATGATAAACAAAGAAGATATGATCATTTGAAGGTTCTGTTTAAAAGGATATGGAAGCAGCCATTTTGAGAGCTATGACATCACAGTTCCAAATGACCATATATGGAATGTTTATAAATATGAACATTTACTGATTTATAACATGGATATACAGGTATATGTAGATCAATGTTTATAGAAAATAAATGACAGCAACCAACTGTATGAAAAATATGTATACTTAATGGCAATAATGCTTTACATGACCGTAAAAGATTTTTTATTCATTTGCATGATTTTCTTTGCTTTAAATGATATTAATCAATATTACATATGTGATAATCGTTCAAAACGGTCACGAAAAATGGATATTCACGAAAAAATAAGACATTTTCAGAAAATGTAGAACTGGGAATGATCTTCGACTCCTGACAATGTCAACAATATTTAAGAATATGCAATTTTCGTGACCGTTTTGAAACATTGGCAATTTCAAAGAAGACAAAAACTCTTTTTTTTCGATCTTCGCATTTGTACCGCGATTTTCGACTATGATATATCTATAAAACCTGTCAACACGATTGTTTGGTGTATCTCCGACATAATAATTTACTTCTGATATGATTTGTTTTCTCTGTCATCTAGTCTAAGCTTTAAAATAGTTTTTTTAAAAGAGTACTATAAAATTCGCGCATCTGCACGTGCTCGCAAAGTCGGAACTACGTTGCCTCCAACCCCAATTATTTATGTTTGAGTTATGCAGTTCAGGCACGTGAAATGATTCAGCTGCACCCCTACTGAATGTTTTTCTGCCATTGCTCTAGTGATTTGAGTGAGATGGCACCTGAATCAATGCAGGGACCATGATGAAGACATTTAATGAGCACGAACAAAAACCGATAAAATGACCATGAATTGAACTGAATTGGGTTTTAGGGGCGCACCAACACATGAAATGTTATATGGCGCCTAACAGGCATGAACATGCCAGGCTCATCTTTCATGTACAACGAGATAAAATATGGAGAATGGGCCTAGGACCTTCTCTTAGTGAGGTGAGCGAGATGGCACCTGAAACAATGCAGGGGTCATGATGAAGACCTTTAATGAGCATGAACAAAAAATGACAAAATGAATATGAATTGGGGATGTCCTACCCCTCTGCATGTGATGGTTTGTTTGCAGTGGTTGTATTCTACCCCGGCAACCAAACGGGGATAACAAATGTTTTTACCCCTCTTCCTACCCCTCTTACAGGATCTGCAGTGGCCCTATTCTTTGCCCGGGAAAATGCAATAATGGGCCTAGAACCTTCTCATGCAGAACTGCAGAGTTGCTGCAAATTCTATTGTGAACACTCCATTGTTTGCTGGAGCCACGCTCACTGCTTTCTGTTACCACTTAAGAAGCACCTGAAACAATACAGGGATTTTAAAGAAGAAGAAGAAGAAGAAGAAGAAGAAGAAGAAGAAGAAGAAGAAGAAGACGACGAAATTTTATTGACTTAAACTATTACATAGTTTTTCATCATATACATTTTACAAATATAATTTGACAACAATAACAAGGTTAGTACAGGTTCATTAATTTATGAATTAATATAAAAAAAAAAAAAAAAAAAAATGGAGATATATCATGGAGAAAAAAATAATATAAAATTATAGGAATCAAAATCTAATATATGATACGGTACAATAGAACAATTGTATTATAGTGAGGATGAACGAGATTATAAGTTATTTATCAGGGTACGTCTTAAAGAGAAAGCTTTTGAGATGTATTTGCTAAAATTGATAACATCTTTTTTGTTTATTGACTGAAGGAGAGCAATATATTTAAACATACTAGGCCTATGGCTATAATACCGTTTTATATATTTACTTCTGATTGTATTATAAACAGGACATATTAACACAAAATGGAACTCGTCCTCTGTATCATTAGTGTTACATATTTGACATATCCGTTCATGTCTTTCTAACTTTTCACGAGAATACCTCCCTGCCTCGATCCTCAAACAATGAGAGGACAAGCGTAATCTGGTTAACACGCTGCAATCGCGCCTGGTATGCAATACATCTAGATAATTATCATATTCAAAATGGTGTTTAACAGATTTGTAAAGAGTTAGCACTCTATTCGTTTCAAGGTCGGTTGACCAGTTTTGGACATATTTATCTATTAGTCGTTGTTTGTATATCGGTACAAAATGTATTGCATTTAATGAGCTTGGGTCAAGCCATGCATACATGAAACCACTACTATTTAGTAATGACTTGACTTTTGACACCCAATTTTTTAATCCAGTCAGATTTTGCGCTGTCATACACATGTTTTATAATAACGTTATCAGTATTGACTGCTCTAAGTCAGTAACATGTCTATTTATATATAACGGATAACGGCCCAATTCCCCGTATACCCATGCATTACTTGTCGATAATTGTACACCAAGAACTTGTTTACAATACTTTAAGTGAATTCTTTCAATTTGCTTGGATTTAGTAAAACCCCACACTTGACTGCCGTAATTAAGATTAGAACCTACAAAAGCATCAAACAACTTCAAAGCTGTTTTCGGTTTTATCTCATATTTCTTTATATTTATTGATAGAAGGCCACTTCGAGAACGGTACCGCTATAAGACCAATTTTCAGTAACTCTGGTTGTTCCTCTGTTACGAAAAACCACATTATGATGAAGATCTTTAATGAACATGACGAAATGAACATGCATTTGAGGGGGTTTCACCCCTCTGCCTGGCCCTATTCTTGCCTGGGAACCACACGGGGCAACAGGAGCCCGAGCCTGAAAGCCCTCAGAGAATTGGTATGCGGCCTTACCAACTGGGGCCCGATATACCTTACAGAGATGGTCGAGGTATTGATATATGACAGATTTGTACATGATTAGACGATTTACACATTTTAACATTTAAATTAATACTTACAAAAATATATTATTATATACACAATTGTTTCCAATAGTTTAAATCTTACATTTTATTCCAAATATAATATTCACTTTTAGGCAATTAGATTTAATTGACTATCATGCAGTATTTTTTATAATTCAAATTAGAACCCAATATATACACAAACAAACACTCACTAAACACTATAGCAAACTAGCAAACATGTCCACATGGATACTTTTAAATGCATTTATTTTATATTTATTCAACATGGCTTGCATTTAATTTTATGAATACCGGTCTATAACAAAAAATATGCTAACCATACAAATATAACAAATATTATCGACGGCGCAGCCTGCTTTGAATGCGTATTAAAGCAAATGTGAGCAAATGGTTTTGAAGCCACAATAAATATACCTTCATTTCTTAAATATTTACATTAGAATATTAAGTTAAAGGGACACCTGCCAATTTTGATGTATTTATCAAGCATTAAATTATCACCTCCAATTATTAATCCAGTATCGTTTTGACTTTAAAACTGCTTGCATATATCTAAATTAAAGGAAATAAAATTTGAAGATTTTTATTTTCATCATTTTATTACAGGTTATAATAATATTACTAGTGCAATATTCACCATTTATATTAATATGAAAAAACAATTTGCTCTGAACAATTCCAATAATTAATTAACCCTTAACCCGCTACATATATATAATGGACTATTCTTTCTTTGAATTAAGACCATCCATTTATGTGACAAAGGGGTGCTGACTGATCAGCAGCTGGACATTGTAAACCCTGATCTGGCTGCGAGTTACTCACAGGCTGATCTGGGTTTACAATTGTCACAAAGGTTTTTTAGTTGTGCTGAGCGGCTTAAGGGTAAATACTGATTTGAAAATATGCCAGCTATGTAGAAAAACTACGGGATGCTGTGCCAGCTATATAGAAAAACTACGGGATGCTGTGTCTTTTAAAGAAATCAAGACTGCCGTGTGTCCCTTTAACTATGACAAAATACTGAATTGTACATACTGACAACATAACGCAAATACATATTTTTTAAATATGCAATATAGTAATATTGAATTAAAAATCGGGTTTTAAGGCGCACCAACACATGAAAGGTTATATGGCGCCTGACAGGAATGAACATGCCAGGCTCATCCTCCATGTACATCGAGATAAAATATGGAGAACGGGCCTAGAACCTTTTCATCCTGAACTGCAGAGTTGCTGCACATTCTATTGTGGACACTCCATTTACGCCGGAGCCACGTTATAGTTTTTCTGCTACTGCTCTAGTGATATGAGCATGAACAAAAAATGATAAAATGAACATGAATTTGGTGGGGTTCTACCCCTCTGCCTTCCCCTCCAACGGGATCTGCAGTGGCCCTATTCTTTGCCCCATGACCAAACGGGGCCCCCGGAACTACACGGGGCCAATATAGTAATATACATGTAATGCTGCTCATATACACATTCAACGTAACAAATCCATTTAGACAACAGCTAATCACCCCAATAATACTGCGTTGTTGTTTTTATTTGTATATATCAAGGGTTCGATGCAACATTGCAGCATCTTCTTCTTTTCCATATGTAGTTACAACAGTGTTGGATTGAATCCAGGGTTCAGAACAACATTGTTGTATATTCGTCTTTATTTATATCTAGTTAAACAGTATTGTGGTGAACCCTGATATATCTTCCGTCATGAAATACTGAAAACTCACACCAATCATGTATGGCAAACATACACTGCTCAAAACAATGACAGGAGCAGAGGAAAAGTATGTCATGTTTTTACAAAATGTTACCAAATCCAGACGAATCTCATTGCATAGTTTACATGAAAACATGTCTTAAGTTAAAGGCGTGCAAAACATTTTAGACAAAAAAACATAGTAACTAGTCATCAGTCTACTCTGTTAGTATATTTAAGAATTGCTTTACATGCGATAAAAATGTGAGTCAGTTCTTATATTTACATTATTTTCTCGTTGCTGTAATACCAACAATAACGTGCCGTGGGAAACAAACATGTAAGGGAGACAACTACCACCAGTATACTGTCAAGGGAGACAACTACCACCAGTATACTGTCAGACAGTGGAATAGCCACTTTCTATTGAAACACATTGTGCAGTTTTGCCTCCTTGGACTTGTCGGAAAATGAAATGTATTCAAAAAAAATACGCTACTTTTTTCGAGAGAAAGTATCAAATGAATATAAAAACAATATCATTTTTTTACATATAAGACTAGAAATGTGTCCATGGGACATGGAAACCCCCACTAAAAGCAACCAGGGAAAAAGGTAAATTTCGACAAAAAAAAGAGGCTAACTTCGGTAATAAAAGGTAAATTTTGACGTCGAATCAATATACACATCTTCACATCATGCATGTCATAGGCAGGCATCCTAACAATCGGTTGAAAACTGTGGGAGGAGATTATAAGACGCACAAATTCTGGGAGGAGATAACTGTGGGAGATTATAAGACACACAAATTGTGGGAGGAGTTTATTAGACAAGGAGATTATAAGACGCACAAATTCTGGGAGGAGATAACTGTGGGAGATTATAAAACACACACATTCTGGGAGAAGATAACTGTAGGAGGAGATTATAAGACACACACATTCTGGGAGGAGATAACTGTGGGAGATTATAAGACACACAAATTGTGGGAGGTGTTTATTAGACAAGGAGATTATAAGACGCACACATTCTGGGAGGAGATAACTGTGGAAGATTATAAGACACACAAATTCTGGGTGGAGATAACTGTAGGAGGAGATTATAAGACACACAAATTCTGGGAGGAGATAACTGTAGAGGAGATTATAAGACGCACAAATTGTGGGAGGAGATAACTGTGGAGATTATAAGACACACAAATTGTGGGAGGAGTTTATTAGACAAGGAGATTATAAGACGCACAAATTCTGAGAGAAGATAACTGTGGGAGATTATAAGACACATAAATTCTGGGAGGAGATAACTGTAGGAGGAGATTATAAGACACACACATTCTGGGAGGAGATTACTGATGGAGGAGATTATAAGACACAAAATGTGGGAGGAGATTATAAGACACACAAACTGTTGGAGGAGATAACTGTGGGAGGAGATTATAAGACACACAAATTGTGGGAGGAGATTATTAGACACACACATTTTGGGAGGAGATTATAAGACACACAAACTGTTGGAGGAGATTATAAAACACACAAACTGTAGGAGATTATAAGACACAGAAACTGTGGGAGGAGATTATAAGACACACAAATGTGGGAGGAGATTATAAGACACACAAACTGTGGGAAGAGATTTTAAGACACACAAATTGTGGGAGGATATTATAAGACACACAAACTGTGGGAGGAGTTTATTAGACAAGGAGATTATAAGACGCACAAATTCTGGGAGGAGATAACTGTGGAAGATTATAAGACACACACATTCTGGGAGGAGATAACTGTGGGAGATTATAAGACACACAAATTGTGGGAGGTGTTTATTAGACAAGGAGATTATAAGACGCACAAATTCTGGGAGAAGATAACTGTGGGAGATTATAAGACACACAAATTCTGGGTGGAGATAACTGTAGGAGGAGATTATAAGACGCACAAATACTGGGAGGAGATAACTGTGGAGATTATAAGACACACAAATTGTGGGAGGAGTTTATTAGACAAGGAGATTATAAGACGCACAAATTCTGGGAGGAGATAACTGTGGGAGATTATAAGACACACAAATTTTGGCAGGAGATAACTGTAGGAGAAGATTATAAGACACACACATTCTGGGAGGAGATTACTGATGGAGGAGATTATAAGACACAAACTGTGGGAGGAGATTATAAGACACACAAACTGTTGGAGGAGATAACTGTGGGAGGAGATTATAAGACACACAAATTGTGGGAGGAGATTATTAGACACACAAATTGTGGGAGGAGATTATAAGACACACAAACTGTAGGAGATTATAAGACACAGAAACTGTGGGAGGAGATTATAAGACACACAAATGTGGGAGGAGATTATAAGACACACAAACTGTGGGAAGAGATTTTAAGACACACAAATTGTGGGAGGATATTATAAGACACACAAACTGTGGGAGGAGATTATAAGACACCTACATTGTGGGAGGAGATTATTAGACACACAAATTGTGGGAGGAGATTATTAGACACACGAACTGTGGGAGGAGATTATTAGACACACAAATTGTGGGAGATTATGGCACACAAACTGTGGGAGGCGATTAGTAGACACACAAATTGTGGGAGGAGATTATTAGACACACAAACTGTGGGAGCAGATTATTAGACACACAAATTGTGGGAGATTATAAGACACACAAACTGTGGGAGGAGATTATTAGACACACAAATTGTGGGAGGAGATTATTAGACACATAAACTGTTGGAGGAGATTATTAGACACACAAATTGTGGGAGATTATAAGACACACAGACTGTGGGAAGAGATTATTACACACAAACTGTGGGAGGAGATTATAAGACACACAAACTGTTGGAGGAGATTATAAGACACACAATCTGTGGGAGGAGATTATAAGACACACAAACTGTGGGAGGAGATTATAAGACACACAAACTGTGGGAGTAGATTATAAGACACACAAACTGTGGGAAGAGATTATAAGACACAAACACAAACTGTGGGAGGAGATTATAAGACGCACAAACTGTGTTAGGAGATTATAAGACACACAAATTATGGGAGGAGATTATAAGACACACAAACTGTGGGAGGAGATTATAAGACACACAAATTGTGGGTGGAGATTATAAGAAACACAAATTGTGGGAGGAGATTATAAGACACACAAACTGTGGGAGGAGATTTTAAGACACACAAATTGTGGGAGGAGATTATAAGACAAACAAACTTTTCAGGATGAACACTCAGACGGACATCGTTCGGTGGTGGGGGCATAAAAAAGTTAGATTTAAAATGAGAATGTATCTAGACCGATATCAATAAATAAAGATGATAGAGGTAAGATCAAAATGTCAAGGTAAGAAACATACTGATGAAGTAACATGTATTAGGTAGTTTGTGATAGGATTTGCTTACAAGTTCAACTTAACAAAATATAATGATAGGATTAGCTTACAATGTCAAATGATTGAACATTATATGCCAGGCAGGTTTGTGATAGGATTAGTTTACAATGTCAAAGATTGAACATTATATGCCAGGCAGTTTTGTGATAGGATTTGAATACATTTAATAAACCACGATAGGATCTGGTATGTGTGAAAGACAGATCTTTACAAAGGTATGAATAGAGGTACTTGTAATTTGTCATGTTAGGATTATCAAAAATAATTACACATATTACACGTTCCCATTTACAATACTGTATAAAAGAAATTGCTCATATAAAAATTCAATATGAAAGAATAGAAATAAATGCTGTCCACCTGAGTGGTGAATACATAGAGGATGTTACACGAGTGCTTGTTTATATACTGCATTTAAATGACTTGAATGAAATTATATGCGTGAGGCTTTGCCGAGTATCATATCAATTTTATCAAACGACAAATTCAGTTGTGTCAACTTTAATGTCAATTAACAAAGTGCCAAAAGTAGTCAAGGTACACCTTCAACATGATAGTTTCACTTTAATGTTGCTAATTTACCTTGTATATGGCAGCAACATGTAAGAGAAATCATGACGTCTTTTTGTTGTTTACATGACATCAGCTATGTTACGCGGCTGTAACGCATTTGCGCTACATATAATGCGACAACTTCAACCAAATTTACTAACACATATTTTAAGTAACATTTTAAATAATGATAAATAGTTAATGTGTCTGAACGAATTATATGATATACCATGCAAACAATTGAGACTAAAAGTTTTACTATATACAAACACAGTAATTTGGTCCTCATTTGCATCTATAATACACTAGTGTATTACAATAAGTCAGTCACGGCTTTTTTACACTCCCAGATATGTGATAAAACAAAGTGATCCATAATGCTGCATTCACAAGATCGCGTAGTCGCCATCTTGGCGTAATATATCGGCACTCTCATATAAGCCACAGCTAAGCAGTCTCTCAATATATAAGCACTTTCATATAAGTCACAGCTAGGTAATCGCTTAATATATCAGCACTCTCATATAAGCCACAGCTATGCTGTCGCTTAATATATAAGCACCCTCATATAAGCCACAGCTATGCAGCCGCTTAATATATCAGCACTCTCATATAAGCCACAGCAATGCAGTCGCTTAATATATCAGCACTTTCATATAAGACACGGCTATGTAGTCGCTTAATATATCAGCACTCTCATATAAGCCACAGCTATGTAGTCGCTTAATATATCAGCACTCTCATATAAGCCACGGCTATGTAGTCGCTTAATATATCAGCACCCTCATATAAGCCACAGCTATGCAGTCGCTTAATATATCAGCACTCTCACATAAGCCACAGCTATGTAGTCGCTTAATATATCAGCACCCTCATATAAGCCACAGCTATGCATTCGCTTAATATATCAGCAATCTCATATAAGCCACAGCTATGCAGCCGCTTAATATATCAGCACCCTCATATAAGCCACAGCTATGTAGTCGCTTAATATATCAGCACTCTCATATCAGCCACAGCTAAACAGGTGCTTAATAATAATAATAATAATAATAATAATAATAATAATAGACTTTATTTACAGAGGGTAATACACATTTAGTTACAAAACTAACCTTCCATGTGGGCCTCAAAATATATCAACACTCTCTTATAAGCCACAGCTATGCAGCCGCTTAATATATCAGCACTCTCATATAAGCAACAGCTATGCAGCCGCTTTATATATCAGCACCTTCATATAAGCCACAGTTATGTATTCCCTATTAGACTATTTGAAGTTTTTATTAATATTACACTTATATAAAACTACAAGTATGACTGTACACCTGAGCAAATGGTTCCTCCCTAATACTATTAAAGACAATGATGGAAATCTGATCCCTCCCTATAAGAACAACACTATGGATGCCACATCAGTAGCTATCAAACATAAGCATTCTTTCATAAAACTGACTACCCCTCAATATATATACTGAACCAAACAGCTCCATGGCCAGTAGAAAATACCTTTAATGCATGAACTTATTATATGCCGACTGGTACCAATGGAGACGGGTGATTTGACTGATTTTTTTTTAATTCACAGTTGTTATTGACAAGATATTTCTCTCGTTCAGAATGAAATTTGTTTTGATTTATTGATTGTTAATATTGAGACATTAAAGGTACTGTCTACTGGTGCGTTAGCTGTTTGGTTCAATATATATATATATATATATATATAAATATATAAGGAGAAATATTTGTGAACTACCAAGGACAGACAACCTTCGGACAAACTACGGCAGGGCGCCTAGCTATGACGAGATACACAGAAATCATGCGTATGAATTCACTCCTTAAAAAAGCTAGCTGCAACACACGTGGATGAACTGTGTCTCCACATCATAACACACTCGTCTGGAGACACAATTAACATATAGACGCATACATACATACAATTATAGTTCACATGAGTGGGCCACATTTAAGCATTCAACAACACACAGCTACATTGAGAGAGTGACAATGAAAGGTGCTGGATCTTGGGGATACTGTATATATATATATATATATATATATATATATATGGGGAGAAATATTTGTGAACTACCAAGGACAGACAACCTTCGGTCACACACACACACACACACACATTTATCCACAGACAACCTGTCACACACACACACACACACACATTTATCCATTGATCATAAACAGTTAAAAACATTTTTATTTTTTTTTGATAATTTTATTTAGACACTTGTGTACATACATACATGATATAAATATGTGTACATGCATACATGATATAAATACAAACACATTTTAGGCAAAAATTGCATATAAGAATACATTAGATGAAACTAGATTGAGAAGAACAGACATGGAATGAAATCTGTACAAACTAAAGTAACATTAATATACACCTTTAAAGCATCAGTATTAAAAGGTGGAATAAACGTTGTGAATGTTATGGTTTAATTGTTAAAGATGTTATTTACAGTGTTCCATCTCGCCTTAATAGCATTAGATTTCTTTTCAGGGTACATATATAATGAGAATAATTCAAGGTGTTTATATCTCTTCAAACGCTCAATAAAAACGCTATAATTTGGGAGACATTGTTTCAGTTTACAGGAGTAGGCATAACTTTTAAAAATGAGAAGACAAATATTAATTATCGAGTGAATGACGTTTTCATTCTGTTCAATATATAGGAGGATTTCCTGGGGCTTTATTTGCACATCAATACCACATTTATTCTTGATTTTTTCAAAAAAACGTAAAAGGACATTTTTTGGATACATACATTCATAAAATAAATGTAAAACAGTTTCTTACGAGTTGTTACAAAACGTACAAAGTTCCGTTTCGGACATTTTGCCGTTTAACAGATTTTTCATTTTATTAAGTTTATCATGATAATTATTTATAAAATAGTTGTCTTTATCTAAGTTATAAGTTATTCCTAGAATTTTAAAATCTCCTTTATAATTCCAGATCACTGGTTTATCAGTATGAAGTTTTTCGCGACAACCTTTTCTTGCTCCTATCCATATAATTTGGGTTTTGTCAAAATTTACTTTTAAACCGGAGCAAAGGTAAAATGTGTCCACTGTTTGAAGGGCAGTATTTAATGATTTTTCATCATCCTCCAGAAAAAGAGAGGAGTCATCGGCATATTGGTTTAATAAATATTCAGAGTCTCTTACACGTATACCATTTATATCGGGGTGATATTTCAAAGCAGCACTTAAAAATTCAACACATATTATAAAAATATACGGCGAAAGAGGATCGCCTTGTCGAACACCTCTTTGAATTGAAAAGAAATCTGAACAATGTCCGTTATTCAGTACGCAACTAGATACATTATTATAAAAAGTGTGAATCCAGTTTAAAATTGAATCTCCAAGATTAAGGAAACGTAAACATTTTTCTATAAATTTCCATTCTAAAGAATCGATAGCTTTTTCAAAGTCTAGTAAAACAAGAATTCCGGGTATATTTTCTTCATCACATTTTAAAATAAGGTCAGATATGTCGTGTTAAATCACCCATTTGTCGTCCCTTTAAAAACCCTGTTTGACTTTCCGATATTAGTTTTGGGAGTATTGATTTAATTCGATTGGCAATAGCTGAGGACGCAATTTTCCCATCCACATTTATAAGCGAAATAGGTCTCCAGTTTTTTAAATGCAGTTTTGATTTACCTTCCTTAGGAAGACAAGTGATCACACTTTGCCTTTGAGTAACTTATAACGACTTGAACTCGTATCCTTGATTCAAAGATCTAACCATAAAAATACCAATATATTTCCAAAAGAATTTATAAAATTCAGCAGTAAAGCCAACTAAACCTGGAGATTTATCATTTTTCATATTTTTTAAAGCATTTAAACATTCATTTACGCTAAGAAGTCCCTTTAACGAGTCGCGTTCTTCTTCGTTTAACTTGTTTAAAAAAGGATTGCTTGTATCAAAAAATAAACGTTCGTGTTCCTGTGATAAGGGTATTAAAGGTTTAGAGCTGTAAAGAGTTTCATAAAATTGTTTTTGCTCTTGAAGTATTTCTTTTAAGTCTGTTATTTCATTCCATCACTTTTTATAATTTTTGGTATTAATTTTTCTGTGTATTGCTTTTTTTCTAAATTGCAGAAGTATTTAGTAGATTTTTCCCCTTCTACTTTCCATTTCGCTTTTGTTCTTAAAATAATTCCCCTTATTCTTTCATCCCGGATTGTTTTTAGCTCTATATGTAATTGATCAATTTCATTTTTAACAGAATTGTCCCCATTGTCTAATAAAACATGTAATTGTTTAAGTTTAGTTTCTATTTCATTTTCTTTCTTATTTTTCTCTCGTTTTAAAAAGGAAGCAAATGATATGGTTTTGCCCCTAATCATAAGTTTAAGCGTTTCCCAGAAACGTTGATCATCTATATTAAATCGTATTTCTTGTTCATCATTTAAATTGTTCACTTTATATTGGTCTATTGTTTCAGAAATAGTTTGTTTGACAATATTTACAAATTCGGCATTTGTTAATAAGCTGTTATTAAATTTCCATGTACCCCGGCCCCGTTGTTGATCAATAAATAATAAGTGCACAGAAATGGCTGAGTGGTCAGATTTATAACTAATATCAATTGAACATTTCTCGACGCAATCTTGAAAGTCAGACGAGACAAGGAAATAGTCTAAGCGTGCCATTTTATGAAAGAGGCCCCTCCAAGTGTACCTTTTGCTGTTGATATTACTAATTCTCCAGATGTCATGTAGATCTAAAAGTTCCATAATGCTTAAAATTGTTTCACTTGATTTTATGTTATTTTTGTGTTTATAGTTGTATGTATCTATCTCATAATTTAATGGCACATTCCAATCGCCACCGATAATAAAAGAAGTATTACCGAAACTTTCAACAACATTAAAAAAATCCTGAAAAAATTGAGGTTTGTCTGCATTTGGTCCATAAACTACAGCAATAGTCATCCTTTGCTCTTGTATTGTAACATCTAAAACTATAAAATTCCCCAAAGGATCGATAAATTCATTATTTACAGCATAACTAAATGTATTTTTAAAGAGAATAGCCGTACCTCTACTTGAGCTAGAGAATGAGGAACATTTTGCATCAAAGCCCCATTCTCTCCTCCATTTGTTTTCTATTTCTTTTGTTGAGTGTGTGTCAACAAGAAAAGTAATGTCATATCTATCACTGCACCTTGAAAATATGTCTCTCCTCTTTAATTGATCTGAGTACAAACCCCTACAGTTTAAACTTCCAAATTTTATATTACTCATTTATAATATCTTACATAGTTTAAAAATAATATTATTTGTAAAGATTTCATGCATGTTGATCGATATTTAATGTAAACAATGTAACATGTGTTCAATCTGTTGTTCATAATTGTTGAGCTTCTACATGTATAATATAAATGATGGATTTTCATTGACCAAACAGTAAATTCTAAAAAATAGTGTACACAACAATGTCCGTTTTTTCTAATATGGCAACAACATTTTCTCCTCTGCATATCACACATTGTACTCGTTCGTACTTTGACTGTGTTAAAATCAGTGACTAAGCCATGGATATGTCGCATAATTTTAAATATTTGGATCAAAATGTTAACAAGGTAGGTCCTAAATGGTAATACTATCAGGCTTAGTTTAGATTAAGTCAAAAAGGTGGTTAGTATAATATATATGATTCTAGCTGGCACTAGATTGCCTAATGATCTATGTTTGTCTAGCCGTTTTTGAAAAATAATATCTATATCGGACAAACATAATCGTATTGATAATTAAAGGCATTATATCTACACAACATTACTATAGCATTAATAATACACGATATAAGCTAAATTTTATTTGTGTTGCATATAAAAATTGTTAAAATAAATATACTATGATATCAAACTGCCAAAGTGCTCCATAGCGAATACACCAACGAAAAAACATATTTATTTGTCTATTTTCAAGCCCCACGTTTTTTTACTAGAACAAACACTATATCGGACAAACAGTAACACAATAATATTGACACTTAGAGAAATTACATTACACACAACCCGTGCTTTCTTTCAAGTTATAATGAGATGTATATCAACAAACAGTAGCACATATTAATAATCAAAATATATATATATTTACACAACTTTAATACTACACGAGGCTAGCTACCGAAGTTATCAAAATACTCCACTTTAAATATATAACGGTTACAAGGACACCTTGAAAATCTACTATTATTATTATAATTATTTTTATTATTGTTGTTGTTATTATTATTATTATTATTATTATTATTAAGTAGCATCTAGGTACATACGATTCACATATTACGTAATGTTGATTCATGTTGCTCATCAACATATTAGTTATAAGAGTACTTCATATCGACACCACTAATAGTTACAATTACATAGATAGATAGATATATCTATTAATGTTTCATCAGTTGTATTGCATACCATATACCGATACCTAAATCGCCTATTCAGTACATTTTTAGTCCAAAGGTTTCACGTGAACACCGCTCAGATGCAAACATTACACCACCAAGACAGTTTCGCACCGCCCGATCGACCAGTGATTGAGTACAGTCCATTGCGCGAAACTGTCCGTGTACCGCAAATACCGCCAAGCGGCGTTCACACGAACCACTGTACCAACAAACAATTACATATATCACAATCTGTAAAATAAAATTAAATGCTCAATTAAAAATCTAATTAATTACAGCGATCTCAGCTGGCACTCTTTCTGCATTATCATAACTATTTATGCTTATTATTACAACCATAATCGATTTAGTAAACTATTTAAGCATAAACTTTATAAGCCCACAAAGTTTCATTCTTCTGCAATTGCTTATACATTCATCATGGAAAAACAAAACAAATTATTCAATGAATAACGTAAATCAAGCTTAAACCCGAGTACTATTTCGTTGTATGATGTAGTCATGCCAACAGTGTCGTATATAAATATTTAACCTTATTGTAATTACATATACGCATACAAATCATATTTATTCGATTATCGACTGACAGGAACAGTCTCCTTGTACTGTACTGGCCGACGTAATCAGCTTTCTCACAAATGGCCGACATGGTCCATTAAATATCACTTGGTCGCTTTTTCACGTGGTTTTGTTTACATTATATAGTCTGACAGCTATCACAAATGTATATATATAAATATGTACAGTATATATATAAATATATATACTACATATACTACTCCCAAAGCATGGGTAATTTATTAGCGCTATGATATTTTAGAAATTGACAAAACCGTCGTGACAGAGAGATAAATTATATATAGCATTGATATAAGTCAACGATTGTAAGTTGAAGCTATAGAAAATAGGTCGTACATAATCTCAACTCAAAAGGCACGATATTAACGTAGTGATACGCTAAGTGACAGACCAGGTTATAAATGAAGACACGTGTATTTTACCGACTGTTGAGTTGTGATTATGTAGTAAATCACGTGCGGCAGTATGATTACTAGCTACTAACAAATGTGTAGTAAATATTACAGAGGTTACACTGACTGTGCTTATACTTGTAAATGAATATATATGGTATATATAGTTCGGACAAAAGTTCAATATTGAATAATATACGTTGAGTATTTCCGTATGCATTATTACCCTTAACCTACATACAGTTGCAGTTGTTTTTCCCCTATAAAGCAGTAAATAAATCACATTCATAAATATTCCATATATGGTCATTTAGAACTATGATGTCATAGCTGTTAAAATGGCGGCTTCTATGTCCGTTTCAATGGAATATTCAAATAATTATAATTATCTTCTTTGTCAACCAAGTTAATCATTCTTTCACCCTTTTCAAAGATTTTCAAACTCTAAAGAATAAAGATTGTTTGGGTGTGTAACTAGATCCCTCTTAAAAGCTGTCTTCTCGACCATGATGATATTCTCTGCACATACAGTTCAGATCACAACCCTCTTACGGCCTGCTCTAAATGTCCGCCATACACAGCCATCAGCAACATGACCCCAAACCCAGTTAAAAGACCGAGGTTTTGAAGCAGGTAAATAGATTTCCCACCTATCACCTGTTTTTCATTATCTGCATCCCATGCACTGTTCATTTCTGGCATCTAAAATGAAACCATAAATGACAATATAATGTTATCAGTATTATTAACCCTTAACCTGACATATATATATAATGGACTGTTCTTTCTTTGAATTAAGACCATTCCATTTATGTGACAAAGGGGTGTTTTGGGGGGAAATGACTATCAGCAGATTGACATTACAAAACGTGATCAGCCTGCGAGTTACGGATAGACAATGCCAAAGCAGTATAGATCTAACAATTTTGGCAGGGGCATAAGGTTACATGATAACTAGGAATCACTTAATAAAATATCAGATTTTAAAAAAAGTTCATACATACAAAAAGTAAAACCTATAGTTTACTGCAAAGAATAGTTAATTAAAACTTCTTTGCATGATAAACTGCAGGTCTTTATTTTCAATCTGCTTTATTGTTCACCTTCATTTATGTAAATTATCAAAATAAATGCTTTGATAAAGTCATTATAAAAATAAAATTGTTTTTAAATTGCGTTTCCGCATGCGTTATCGTTTGTCTGCAACAACAAGTTAGTTTATAATTGGCTTCTTTTATTTGGAGACTTATCTGAAGGAGGTATTTCATTTCTTCAGTTTATGTAATATATTCTCATAGAAGTTTTTTTTACTAAAATTGAAAATTGGAACAATTCATAGAAGGATAAGGCATAGCACAGAAACGATTAACATGCATAAAAGTGCTGTCTCCATGTGGCAGATGTAAGTCAAATGATAAGGCCTAAGGCAATGTTCCTTGTACAAATATGTTGTTGTTTTTTTTCCACTGGGATTTTGTTTCAGTTTGGGAAAAATGTATTTTTTCTTTACATGAACCCCGCCTACTCACCATGTCTACCAATGCTATGTACAGGAACATTCCACCGGCGAAGGCAAACACCCAGGTATGCGCGGCCGTATTCTCTCCAAGGAAAATGCCAACTATCAATCCCAGGTAGATTGTTGTTGCCGACAGGAAGTTGAATAAAACCGCCTTTTTTATTGTCATGCCAGCATTAAGTAGCACGGCAAAATCACCTATAAACAGAAAGAAAATTCTTGAAAGAATATGTACTGAATGTTGAACAATCTTGTCACTGCTACACTACGAGGACCTTAAAACTTAATACTGGAGGTCCCAAAATGATACATTATTGAAAACAGTATTTCGATTGATGTTATAAAATTGAAATAATAAAATTGAAATAATAGAAGACTTAAGGTATTTTTGTCAGCTGGATACAAACTAACAATATATCATTCATGTTTAAAACGTAAATCAGAATCAGACTTTTTTTCATTACGTGGTCTGAATAGTAATTTCCATACCCCATCCAACCCCTTCTCAAAGAAGAGACAAAGGGCTGGGGTATGAAATAAAACCTTCAAAAGTGGCTTAAAAAGTTAGCATATTGTAAAATTAAACATTTAATGGGCAATTTTAAATAGGTTATTGAAGTTTTTTAGTATAAAATGTTTTGTAAACGTGTTTTATTGTCGAAATATCCTGTTAATATAAGCTGTTCAATCGCTTAATGGAAATAAGGCGGGACCACGTAATGTATAATTCCCTTGATGCTTGACATTGTCTACTTTTTTGACAACATCAACAACCTTGACCAGAGAGTGGGACCTTGAATAAATATTCCTAATTTGGTGCTGGGCACATCTTCCACTGAAGTTCCAATATCTGACGTTAGGATTTACTGACTGTACACATGAGCATTTACAGACTGGGAACAATTGCATGACCTTGTTCCGTGACCCTGATCATACGAAAATCAGATATTATTAATAAATTTATTTCAAGTTCGCATATATTCACTTATATTACTTACTCAAGGCCAAGAAAAGTTATTGAGCGAAAACAAATTTTCCATAATTTCTAGTAACAATGACCCTGACCTTTGAAATGACCTGAATAACAATCCCAACCTTCCTTTTCATGAGCTCCACCGTGTGGTGGTTTCGTTTAAATCCCTGTAGGGAACTAAAATTAATGAGCAGATATCTAGTAATAGTGACCTTGACCTTTGAATAAATGATGCAAAATAATAGGAAACTTAAGTTATTGAGCGGAAATGACTTGGTCGGACGCAGTGACAGAATATCGAAAGCACGGACTTCGAAACAAACCTATAGTCCCCTCCAGTAGGGAGCTAATAAAAGAACTAAGTTTGTATGGTGTTATAGAAAAGTTACAAACCTAACTCATGCGGCAGTTCCTCACAAAATATCGCTAGAGAGACGGACACTCCTGCTAAAATACTCTCTGTGAACGCGGCCCCCATAGACACCCCATCTATAAAGTTGTGTAGAGCGTCCCCGAATATGATCATCCACGCCACGGGGGCTATCTTTTTATGTGCATGGGAATGACCATGGTGGTTCGACCTGAAAACCAGAGCTTGACCCGATTTCTGAAAATTTAATTCAGAATCAAAACTTGTGCAAATAACAGCATTTGTAGCATGGTCACTGAAAATTCTCTTTGTAATAGCACAGGTGTAAATCGTTTAATTGAAAATAACACCTGTCAGAATAACAGTTAGAATAACAAGGTGGAGAATAGCAGGGAGCTGAAATGGACAGGCTACAAAACAAACAGAGTATGGTTTCATCGCGTTGGTTAATTTAAACACCTCGATGAAATCAATGAAACCATACTCTATTACTTAATTATACTAAAGAATAATATAAACAGCAAAATAACATAAAAACATAAAATAGCATTTAATAACATAATAATAACTAGATGGGTTCTCTCTGGGGCCTATTTTCAGAATATGACATGTGTCTTTTGTTGTTAAGTGTAGATAAGATTGGTGAAGACATAAAAGGTCATAGGAAATGTTAAGATAAAAACGTAACTTTTCAACTAAAACTACATCACAGACTTTGACCAGTATATTATATTGGAGTGGTAACAAGACTATTATCATAATGTGTATGAAAATTATATTCAAACTGAACAGGCTTAACGGAATGTTAAATATTAAGTGACAAAAAATCACCTTTAAACGGCCATTTTGGACTTTGAACAGACTTCATTTTCATTTGCATTTTGAGGAATAGCGATATCAATGAGGAAAATGTGATATAATATCTGCAACGTGTAAAGAAAAATACAATAAAGCATTTAGATTCGGTCATTATACAATTCTCTGAGTTGAAATTAAAATGGTATGGTAGATGAGAAATATACAGAACCTACACACGAAGTGGTGCATAAGAAAGCCTTATTCAGCCCTTGGTCAGTTAGATGTATTAAAAGTATAATCAGGCCCAATCTTTAGGCTGAATACCCCTATAAATATCATACTCAGTGTAGGTAGTCAAAACCTTTCCCATTAAAAATAAGACATGCTGTGAGTCGAGTCCTTGGGAAATTATCATTCTCTAAGAAACAAAATTAAGTTGCAGACTTGTTAAAATGTGGTGAACATCTTCCTTACATGACTCTCCTCGTCCGTTGTATATATGCTAGACAAATGGTGATCTCCGTCTCGTTGTATATCGGAAACTTCCGTGTCCTCGCTGATGGAGCTGTTGGAGGGGTCGTTGTTCCCGCAGGGCGACATGGCGGGCAGGGCATCCACGTTCTTGTAGGCGGGTACTGGTGTTGATAGGTGGAATGATGAAACGCGTATTGCTCCATCCTCGTTCTCCCCATCTGTCTTACCTCTTTTAATTTTACTTTCCTGGAAAAAAAATGTTATGTTTAAAAGATTGTCACCCGAAACTAAAACCAGATTTATACACCGGTATAACATTATGATTTCCTTCTGTTAAACCTTTGTTTTCTTGTATTTTATAGTTCAAAAAGCTATATTAACAAATTGATTTGTTATTACTTAGTATTGAAACAATGAGTTGTGGAGAAATCCAGATTCTTTACCACAGTAAAGTCACGGTGACAATATTTCTATATTCTCAATATTTTCCCTTGATGCTTGAAGTAGCTATTCGACAACAACAAATAAATTTTACAACACATGTACACCGTTTTTAAACCTACTGACAATGAGGTATATATATAACTTACATATTTTGAGAATCCAAACTCTATAGACACAATATAAATGACTTTAACCAGTCAGGTCAAACCCTAAAATGGGAGCAATTAAGAGTTACCAACTTATAATTCATTTACACACGGGTATTTTAAGAATACATGAATAAACCTATTTTTAATCGGCACATATACATTATTATATCACCTAAAATCCTGGATAGAGTTTTGATAAACGGTTTTGTAGTGTAATTTTATCATTATTTTGCGGATCGGTAAATTTCAGTCTAATTTCCCATTTACAATATAACATGTAAATTTGCAGAAAACTGTAGTAAAGTAGTATAGACCCCTGTAAAATACACAGCAACATATCCCCCTACTTTAGGCAGTATACTTCAGTATTGAGTCCAATATATAAACATCAACATATCCCCCTACTTTACGCAGTTATACTTCAATATGGGGTCCAATACATAAACATCAACATACCACCCTATTTAGGCAGTTAGACTTCAATATTGGGTCCAATACATAAACATCAACATACCTCACTATTTTAGGCAGTTACACTTCAATATGGGGTCCAATACATAAACATCAACATACCACCCTACTTTAGGCAGTCAGACTTTACTATTGGGTCCAAAACATCAACATACTTATCTAGTTTAGACAGTTAGACTTCAATACTGGGTCCAATTAATAAACATCAACATGCCACCCTACTTTAGGCAGTTAGACTTCAATATTGGGTCCAATACATAAACATCAACATACTCTCTATTTTAGACAGTTAGACTTCAATAATGGGTCCAATACAAAAA